>NMRA01000001.1:3164188-3356976 GCA_002633005.1 Phoronis australis
CCCCGAGGATGTCGCCCCCCCCCCTCATGGTATCCTACGTCCGCCACTGTTATTTAAACTCGCTACTAGTCAGATGAAGCAAAATGTTAAATTGATAACTGAGTATTTAGGCCTACAAATATATACAGGGATTGTTGATAAAAACATTCTCCAGGCAGTGTAATCCTGATTGCTAGGTATACAACCATGCAATAATAATCTCTTGGTCTGCTACACCGACCTCTTGTCTATTTACACTGTCACGATGTTTCGGTCGGCCGGCCATCGCATGAGGTGTTCCTGCGTTCTTAGAAGAACGAGCACGGGTGAGTGCCGGGTACACTGAATAATCATTGGGATTTTTTTTTTGGTTTCATCATGATTGTCAGAGGAAGGATGACCCACGACTTCTGAAACTACAGATATTTTGAGTCCATCACCTTAACCACTACACCACGAACTGGGAGTCTTTCGAGTCCATTTACTTACAGGGAAATTATAGTATCTTCCTAAGTAGGCTGAGCCAGGTGTCACTTGACTCATGCTTGGTTGGGTATCACTGAGCAGCAGAAAACGAGCAGCAACTGATGAGGCCAATTGGGCTGCTCTTCGTCAAGTTCCGAATTCATAACAAGTAATACAAGCTTTCAAAAATGAGAAAAAAATATCGAGTGGTGACGCCGTATCTTGCCAGAGGTGGTCCCTGGGGAAGCAGTCAGACGTTCCCTGATTGCAACTGCCTTTTTGAATATGAAAATCTAAATCAATTTGCTTTGGAAAATATCTGTCTAAATTTTCTTTTTTCGAAGTACTAATTGATTAACAGCTAGAGTAAGTCTACACGAGTGCGTTAGACGATTTGAACCACAAAAAATGCCCTACCCCCAAACAATAATATCCTTTGTGACCAGGGCCCAAAAGGTAAACTTCCGTGTTATTAGGCTACAAGGACCCAAACATTTAATTTAGCGAGTCCAGTCAGGGTATTTATCATTCCGGCCCCTGCATTTAGTTCCAACTCAGTATGGATCTGTGACTTCACTGGTCAGCTTTCGACCTGTCCTCTGGCGCGTCTCATGCCGTTTACTAGAATGTTGCTTTTGGGGTCCGTGTTAAACTGGGAAAGGAAATTTAATCTGAATGCTGTATCTGTTACCAAAACATGCAGATTGTTTTCACAAGAGAGAGAGAGAAAGATTGTTTATTTGTACTTGGAGCTAAGCCCATTTGTACACTTTTGACATTGCAGTATTTGGTATAGATGGCAATTTCATGACCAGATATTCAATACATATATACATATGTACATATTACAATGTTAGAGTTTCCTGTCTAATATCATAAGCCTTTAATATAAATAAGGATAGTCTTTTCAAAAGATTGCAAGAGTTTGTTTTGAATAAGTATTTGGTGTTTTCGATGTCAGTATGTTGTCTGGATATTTCTGGTAAAAAAATCAATCCATTCTAATATCGTTAATTACGGGGCAGTTAAGTAATAAGTGTATTTCGTCTTCAATTTCTGAGCGGGTGCAAATTTCGCAAAGCCTAATCTTCCTTTGGAATGTCACAGTGCCTACAAGTTTCTATTTTCAATTGATGTCCAGAGCATCTGAATTTGGCTATAATTCTACGTACAGTTGGTGGTAGACAGTAAAGATATTCATCACAAGATAAATCTGTTTTGATAATAGAGTAAAATGAGCATTTGCTTGAGTTCTGCACTGATATCTTCCATTCTCGGGCACCACAATCCATCAATCTTTGCTTAAATTCTGAAATAAATTAATCAATATTACCCGGTCCACTTATCAATGCCATACCTCCCCAAACCCGTATCTGAATAAAATATTTTCAACTGCACTGGCCCAATTTGCTCGTCCTCTTTCACAATCTTCCCGCAGCATCCTGTAACTTTTCGTTGAGTACCTGGGGTTATTCATCAGTAGAATTTTGATCCAGTAGATTATTGGTCTGCACAAGTATTTCATAGATAATATATGCCTGCCGCATTCTCCTCTACTTGTTTTCTTTGGGACACCAGCAACCCATTTACAGAAATCGTTGTGAACACTTTCTATGTCTTTCGAATATACTGTACCCCATATATCGGCACCATATATTAATACAGGAACTACCATACTATAAAACAATTTAAAACATACATGTGGGGAGCTACACTTCACTTTGGTTAAACATGCTTTAACATGTTCATTGCTTTTCTAGCTTGTAAAGCTGATATTCTACAATTTTCATTCCATTTTACTCTGCAAGAAAATGGGGCACACCAAGATACTTGTGATAAGATTTCGTTTCTACCAATTTCTTATTGTAAAACCACTTATCCTGAGCCGACAGAGTCCCACCTCGCTTGAAGACAACGATATTTATTTTATCAAGATAAACACAAAGACTCCAATCCACACAGTAATTGTGCAATAGATTTAGTTTTCCCTGAAGTCCAGGCACTGTGTCCGCCACAAGCGCACCAACCCGCTTACAAAAACAGAGAATAACCAAGGGTTCAGTATACACCCTTGTTTCACACCTCTCTTACATTCGAAAGAGGATGTGATTTGGCTCTGTACTCTCACGCAAGATTTCACACCTTCAAGTTGACTACTGCCTGTTCATTGGTTATTTTCATGTCAGCGCCGCAAGCGTGGAACAATCCATTTATTAAATTAACTGCTTTGTTAATATCCATATCAGTAGCTGAAGATGTTCTCGGTGGTGTCAACGCTGCCCAGTCTATCCTTAAAACTTGAATATTTATCTGGCTGCCACTTGAGTCAGTGCAATGGGGTCGTTCTGACTCTAGTGTTCGATCCGTCGGTATCAGCTTCCGTACGTTCTGAGATAACATAGTGTACACATATTATATGGAAATGGTCCCACTGATCATAATTTAATACTTCAAAGTCATTAATATATTCGAACAGAGATGCCTCGGCAATAACATAGTCAATAGTGCTGCATCCTCGGGTGGAGGTGAACGAATGTTTGCGGAACCTAGTCTTCGAACGGGGTTCGCGTTGCGGCAAACGGACTAGTATGATTTCTTGAACAATTTTAATTAGAAGCATTATGATTTTTCCTGTGGAACGGTACGACCTGTTCTCAGTTAAAAGAAACGAAGTCAAAAGTTGGTGGCACAGACATTCATAAAATTCTTGGACTTGCAACAATAATATTAAATTGTTATCCTTTGGGTGTCAGATCGACCGACTTCAATCCGTAATCTCCGACGTCAGTCCACTGGTGGACGACCTGTACTGGCTTAGTCGCAGCGCCACTATGCGGATTACTTTCTTAGAGTACCCCTTGTGCACAAAGTATAGAAAACTTTCCAGAACAGCAATTTATTGTGACAAACTAAAAGAACTTCTAAAGTTGCGAACATCAACAGGATTTATAAGCATATTAAGACAATTTTAGACAAGAGAACCAAAACTAGGTTAATTTCAAACCTAAATTGAAAGCACTGAAATCACATCAAAGCCTTCTCTTGTTGACGACTAGAATGGCAACTATTTTACTATTTCATTCTTAGCAAAGACACTAAATAAAGGTTTTAAAAAACCTTTCAACAGTAACGGAAATAAATAAAATAAATAAAGAGACAAACGAAAACAGATTTATCAAAAAGCTACAATTAAGTTTATACACATATCAACAGCTAGATGTAAATGAGACATAACATTTTGCAAGAATCACAGGTCACTAAGTCGAATACAAACCAATGATAAGTGAGAATATATTAGCTTGAGGAAATAGGCTACCTTCGTTACTAACGACCGAACTTCTTAAATTACTTTTTAAGAATCGATAGTAGACTCATAAACCTGCATATTTTTGAAGTCCTTGATCATCACAGAATCTTTTATGTGAACGAAAGAAATGCTCACACAATCGTAACAAGATTTTTTTTCTAAAAAATTGTGATTTTTTATGAAGATCACCATATTTTCTATGAACACACAAAACTGCTTCTTTGTTGTATTACCCAAAAAAGCATTTCTACTTTTTAAGACCTTTTGAAACAGAGAGCTCGGTTGCCAAAAACCATGACTTTATTTTTTTCAAGGAACACTGATGTCTTCATTTTTGACAATGGTGTTCTTGGGCTAAAAGGACTTAAAATAAAAATCCAAGAGACTGTTTTACAGATATTGGAATTAAGTTTCATGAGAAAAAATTATGTTCGTGGATATTACAGCAGTCTCCATGAAAATTCAGGAGTGCTTTTAGACAACACGCATGTACATGAATTCAATTTTGTGCATATGATAAGATTCTGCGATCATCAAGGATTGTAAAATATATAGTTTTATGCCGTCTACTATTAATACTTAAAAAGTTATTTTAAGCGGCAAACAACGACAGTGTCTCAAAGATACTACATTTTGATAAAGACCACTTACGAACATAAAATTGACTGAAAGTGTTCCTTATTCTCAACGTGTTCCTTATTCAGATGAGAAGTGGATTCTGGTCTTACAAAAAAACTGATAGTTTGTTATTCCTCGACGACATGCTTGGCAAATAAAATGATACCCTTCAACAAGTCAACTTATAGAGCATGGTATCGAGCAATAACGAACTGCAATAATGAACTGCAATAACGAACTGCAATAACGAACTGTAATAATGAACTGCAATAACAAACTGCAATAACAAACTGCAATAATGAACTGTCATCTCTTCCCATATCCAGAAATGACACCTATGTTGACAAAGGAACAATATGACAGCAATTTTATGACGGAGAGTGGTGTAAAATGAATTAATTGGTTTTCCTCGAGCTTTAAGAAATTTGATCCTTGGTAACCAATGTATCACATAACCTCAAGACGGATACGATAATATATTCTAGGAACAATGAAAACTTCTAGCTAATTCATAACAGAGTTATGAAATTATTAAAAAATAAATCAACATGTGGGATACAAACAAAACACTGAAAGGTGGGTATACAGTATCACAACAAATGAAAATTTTGACACATCCAGTTGCGAAAACAGATCAAGTCTGAGTCTAACACTGGAATAAAAACTTAAAAAAATTAGCGACCTAATTAAATAATAAATTCTTNGCAAAAACAATCTGCAATAACGAACTGCAATAATGAACTGTCATCTCTTCCCATATCCTGAAATGACACCTATGTTGACAAAGGAACAATATGACAGCAATTTAATGACGGAGAGTGGTGTAAAATGAATTAATTGGTTTTCCTCGAGCTTTAAGAAATTTGATCCTCGGTAACCAATGTATCACATAACCTCAAGACGGATACGATAATATATTCTAGGAACAATGAAAACTTCTAGCTAATTCATAACAGAGTTATGAAATTATTAAAAAATAAATCAACATGTGGGATACAAACAAAACACTGAAAGGTGGGTATACAGTATCACAACAAATGAAAATTTTGACACATCCAGTTGCGAAAACAGATCAAGTCTGAGTCTAACACTGGAATAAAAACTTACAAAAATTAGCGACCTAATTAAATAATAAATTCTTAAAACGTGATAACAGAAAAGGTACAATATTGCACAAATTTTATTCCATGGCTCAATCACAGACAACCAAAATTAGAGATCTAAATTCTAACTTAGGTAGCAGTATCCTGTATTATACAACAGTGATGTAAAAAATTTGCTGAGTAAAAGCACATAGCGGAAGCGTGTTCCATACACAAAACACTCATAAGTCACTTGTAGTGAGAAATCTGCTTGTGGATCTGAAACTGAGAATTTCTTCCCACAATTCATGACTTGCCAACCAATCATTTCAGAGGCAGTCATTTTGTTTATGAGAGTGAGGTCCTGAACTTACTCACAAATCACTTATCTTATGCGACCTCGATTTTCTTGCAAGTTTCAGGTTGAATGCAACAACATAACCTTCAACATTTCTTTAAGCAAGAAAGATCCAAGTCTTTACTCTAAAATGACATTTGAATATTTCACATGCCCCCAAAACTAACTCTCATCACGGAAATCGAAAAATGCAAACTGTGATGAAATTTTTTTAATGAACCAAACACTATAACGTGCAGAATAGAAATAAATGATCCGAAATCCAGAACACACATCTTCAAGAAATACATAAAGTTTTTCTTCACTATCAATAATCTATGATCCGTACAAGACAAAATTTTAACATAAACTTCCGTTTACGACAATATGGAAGAAAAGTGGACTTTTATTTTGTCAAATTTGTAATCAAAATATTGAATATTAAATATTAAAAAATAGTTTATTTTTAACACAATTGGTAGCGTACAGCTTACGTACCTTTTGTTGTCGAACAACATTTGGTAAAATTTTGGGTATGTATTAAGACTTAAATTTGAAAACTAAGAAAACATCAATTTGAGCAATTATATTGACCCAAACTGAAGAATTTTAACCATAACTGGTAAGCTTGGCTATGATGCTCTAAACTAAAGTTGTTCAGTTCACCACAAATTATGAATATGCAAGAAACAATAGAAATAGTGTTTGGGTAAAATAGTTTTGAAGGCAGTGAAATTATCATTTGGACAGAAGTTTAACCAAAAACAAAAAATCAAAAACAACGGTAAGCAATAAGCTATGCAGCACTGGGATAAATACGTGGTATCAGAAAGGTACAATTTGAAAAATATATATCTTCTACAACATGCATTTACTACTTACAATTCACAACAGATGGGGCTAATGTATCACAACAATTAATGAACATACTGCAGAGTATTGCACATTTTCTTCCACACACATTGTTGTACCCTAGGTACAAACTCATCATCAATACTTCTGTAAATGTCATTTTCTTCTTTCCAGAACCTCATGTGTAGAAGTCTCCATGTAGATACATAAACAGTTCCGTCTCACTCACAATGTGAACCATTTCAGACGATACACGACCATATTGTCCAAGGTAACAACACCACAAAGTCTCTGCATCCAACTGGTGGACAACAAAGAGGAAGTTACTTTGGTCAAAACTCAACTCGCATTCTACAGAAGCTTGATAAGCTCTCGTGGCCCTTACGTACCTGGAAGATATGAGTAAAATTCAGAGATGACAAAAAATAACATTGTCACTGAATATACGGAGAGTAAAGATTCAGCACCTGAACTGTTGACCTAATAAGCTGAACGTTACTATTTGTAGCATAACAAGCCTACCACGAATGGTAGTTCTAAACTGAGGTAGACACAACAAAGTATATACTGGAATAAAAAAAACGCCAGGTGAAAATTTATTCAATACACAAATTTTGCTGAAATAACTGCAGAACGAAGAGAAATTTTTAAAATGAAAAAAAGAACCTTTTGTAACATAAATTCTCAAAGTGAGCACAAAGTCGTACAAATTTTGAGAATTCGTAACTTCAGTTCTGACAAAATCAAGCATTGCTAAAATTTTCCAAAGTTTATTGATTAGTTTTCTACGTGTTAATGAATAATCAAGTCTTTCAAAATGGCATTTACTAACTGCTTCATTGTTTAACAAACACCTTCTAGCCAGAGTACAAAACGAATATCTGGAATCAAAGCATAAACACCGCAGTGAAATTGTTACAAAATCATCTCAACAATACCTGAGTGACTGTTGCAGTTTTGCACATTAACACATGGTGGCGCTAGCTACCAGTCGCATGTTGAAGGCGTGAAGAGCACACAGAAAAGGGAAAAAAGAAGGAAAGCATGAGATAAAGTATTCACAATCAAAGCTCTTATGATGTCATGTAGTGACATGCCATCATGGCATTCTAAAATAAATAAAACACACTCCCTACCCCCCCCCCCTTACAGTTCACTTGCATGAAAAACTGCTTTGTGGCTAAAACGCACCATTAACATCTTTTTCATACTTAACAAATACAAGAACTGAGGTTTAATGACAAAAGACTCGACAAACAAAAGCAATAAAATGACAAATGAAACCAGGCGATGGCATAAATAAATCATGAACAAAACATAAATTTTGTAAAACTTGCCAGTCTAGACAAAATACAAAGCCTACTTTTAAGGAGTCCGCTTGTCACAAGCCATCTTACAACAAATGAAACACACATACCTCACCTTGTTGCCTGACCTGGAGGGGGCTCTGCTTCAGCTGATGTTCTCTTCCTACCACCAGGAGTCGTTTCAGTTCCATAGTCATTTTGATCATTGACTGCTTCGGTGGGCTGGTGAAAATCTAACGATGTCTGACGCTTTGGTGGGTTGAGGGCGGGGGAGTTTTGAACCAAGGACTGAGACAAATTCGACTGATTGGCAGGGTTCTGCTTCCGTAGACCATCAAATAGCTTCAGACCAAACTGATTGAAGCGTCTGGCTTTAGTGGTCAACTTGCTGAAAAACCCACCACTAGGTGGCGCTCGAGGACCCTCTTGCACTTGAGCATGCGCCTGAGGGGCAGCATTTGCAGGCACAACAACAGGGGTCTCTGGAACACACGGACTGGTACTGCAAGCTTTTGTAGTAATATTTCCAACAGTTTGATTACTTCCAGTTTCCGAGCTTCTGCTCGATGTCAAGCCGTCCAAGACATCCGAGGCAATCTTTGCAACTTCGATACTCTCTCCACAGGAGCTAATGTTTTTACTTTCCGTAGACTCGGGCGTAATTGTTTTCTCAGAAGACAAGCTGTGGTCCCATTTATTGAAGCAGTACTCTGTCACACCCTGTCTGTAAGCACTTTGCACAGGTAGACTAGACGTTAAACTGTTGAACTGTCTGACGAGTGACCCAAAGAGTCCATCCTCCACACCTGAACCATTATTTCCACCACCACCAGTGCCATCTTCAGCACAACTCTCACCCAAGCTATCCAAGACTACCTCGTTATTCCACATAACTTTTTCAGTCTTGCGTAACCTCCGTGCTTTCGCCGCTTTTGCCCGTTCTTGCCGCTGACGTAATGTCACACTATCAATAGACTGGTTCAGTAGTAACATCGTGTCCAAGTGGTCAACGCTGTCCATCTTGACCGATGAACCAAACGATGATGACAAAGAAGAGTTCTGTTTGTCGTCCAGAAATGTCATGATGTCATCCAAGTCGAGCCTAAACGGCAGGACGGCCAGAGGCTGGAGGGAGATGAGAGTATCAGCAAAAAGGCGTTGGGTGGTAGGGTTGGTGCTGGTCATGAAAGATACCTCTCTGTAGTGCTTCTTCACAACTTTGACGTTCTCCCGTAGGTGCTGCAGCCAGAAGTCCAGGCTTTTGATGCTAAAAATAAAAATAATTCTAATTAAAAGGGCTTTATAACACAATATTAGCCTCGAACGGCAGATACAACCGTGTAATAACCCATAAAATTATCTCATTAGTGAGATAACAATTTGGCGGGAAACCGAGGCTGGATTCGAACCCGGGCCTCAAGAGTTTCGAGTAGCCGACTTTACCACCACACCACTCAGCGGCTGACGTCATGGAACGTGAAAATAGAATACTTAAATGAGCAAGCGCAACAATCGCATGTTCAGCAAAGGGCATTGCACCGACATTTATACGCTATGAAAAATAAGACGCATAATTTCCATAAAAACGATATTTTAATTTAGTGAAATTTTTCTCTGGTATTCTCTCACTTATAAATCACCGATCTCCAATTTGATTGTGGGTATCATGTCGTCGGGATCCTTTGACTTGAGCATTATAGTCAGTTACTAGTGGTAACCTACTTTAGCAGACGATATTTTCCCGGTCGAAGCTTAGCGTGATAAAATGTGTAGTAAGCTATATAATAGTTGCTAAACCTTAATTTATAGATTCACTTTATTTCTATTTTGTTTTATATTTCCATTGGTTTTGAGTAAAAGCATTATTTGACAAAAATAGCTCGGCTTTTCTTAAAAGGTCACGACCTCCGACCCCGGGTATCTGACATAGAAAGTAGTTACAAAGCCGAGGCGAGTCGAGAAAGGTAGATTGATTCATTGCAATGTTTCTCGTTCAGTATGTGGTATAATTAGATTATTACATGTTCTCAGTCGTTATCCCCTTATATAGAGCCCTCGTGGATTTTGTAGAATTATCACCCTGGGGGCTAACGCTCCTCGGCGATAATCCTCCAAAATCCACTCTGGCTCTAGATAACGAGAATAACCACTTCGCCATGTAATAATCTATATATATTACTCCCATGGGTTAAATATTTACTTTTTATTAAGGAAAAGTTGATCTCAACTTGATCCTCGATAAGATTTGAGTGATTTCTTGGTGGTGAAGAACTGATACCTGACTTTCCTACATCAAATCAACATTTCGGTCTGAGCAAGCTTGCCATGGTCTAAAGCTAAAATAAAACTTAGCCCAGAAATAATTTCAAATCGGTGCAAGAAACAAGTCAATACCGGTAATCTAATGGTAAGAAGTCAACGTAAAAATTTGGTCTTTTTGGCAAAAGGTGTGTTTAAAAGCTGCTTTATATGAAACTTACTATTGGATTCAATTTGGGACAAAAATGTGTGCTACAATTATCATATTGCTAGTTTTCAGAGGTTTACCACATTGCTGCAAAATGCTCAAAATTTTACCAAATGTTGATTGCAATAGCTACGCCACACAGACCATGTTAAAAGGAAAACAGGGCGAATTTTCGTGAAAGGTAAATATCACAGTCAAATGCAAACGTTGAAAAGAGTGTATACAAATCTTAACCAATCTACGATGAGTTGTGTTAGAATAGTTATAACGAAGACACGAGGATCAAGGCTTCGGAAACAGCAGAAAGCTCTGAGCAAATTTGTTGATGATAAGAGATATTTGTATCCCAGCAGCGCATTACCATAGCTACAGCTTAAATACCTAGAAACATCACCGAGCTGAAGACTAGGTAGGATAAACATGTGAATCAACATCACATTTTATGCTTCCACAATGCCATGGTAATGGAGAAATATTTCGAAACTGTACAGTTACAAAGGTCGCTACATGCTACCACACAAAATGTCAGTGTTGCATGCAGTCTTTATAGTGTCTGTCCAAGAATAACTTACTTGAGAAGCCCTAAAACAAAAGCGCAAAACTTCACTTCAGCACTTTTGTTGGTCATCGTAGAACGAATAGAACACACAAGGTCATTGAGTGCTCGTGTGGAAGGACCTGAAAAATGAAGACCAGTGCAGTGACAAACCAAATTTTATTCTCAAAACTGTCTCAAAATTACGAACATGAACTGTCATTTTAAATACTTTAGTTGCATTCAAACAATGGGACCAAAAATCAAAGCTCTAATACTGTTGTATAAACCTTGCTAATTTCTCTTTATTTTTCAACAACTGTAATCACATTTCTCCAACAGCGTCATTTTGTTTGAGATAAAAAATGGGAAATATCTGCCTTCTAGTAACTGACTATGACTTGCCTTCGATGTACGGAAGGCCAAACTACAAACTGAAAATTGACTGAATCAGATGCAGTTTTTGTGCTTCTACCAAAAAACGCTAAATGGTTTGTTTGACCTGCAGGCTACCTCATGTGACTTCTCACTCTAGGATCCCAGCTACAAGCAATGACTTATCTAAGTGGCGATTTACACACAAGCCTTCAACATGACGGTATAGCTACGTATATCCATTAACATCAAGTTCAAAATCATCAAATTTTACTAACCAAGAGCAACGCGGAGCGTTGAAATGCGCCCACAATTGCACCGCATACGGTATCCTTCTAGGGTTGTTTATTGGTACCATAAAGTGGCCAGTAGAGGGCATACTTTGCAAAATGGAAAGGCATGGTCATTGTCTCCTCAATAGGCTAGGGGCAAAATGTGAGTAATCTTCATAATACAAGCACATCCTATACACCAGTTGCTTAAAGCACCACAGAAACATAGAATTAAAAACAAATTTACCAACATACGAGATTAGCACAGCATTAGAATGCCAGAAACAAATTTCTACTTGGAACTTTTCCTTCACAGTCACGAAGTAACACAAAGTATACACCTGAAGACCTATGAAAATACAGAGGTCAATGTAAAATACTAAAATTGCCACTAGAGGCAAATACTAAAATTGCCACTAGAGGCATACCGGTAATCAGAATCATCCTAAAGTCGTCATCGTCCGTTGTCAACATCACATAAATACACTTGCTAAATTTAGTAAAGATCCTGCAAACGGTTTGGGAGATACAGCCATGGGCGCAAAAAAACAAAACTGCCACTAGGAGGCGCCACAGTAGTCCAAATCGTCTGAAAATCATTGTCAGCTGTCTTCCTTATAGTAAGCACATACACGCCAATTTTCACAATCATCCTTTGAGCGGTTTGGTTGATAGAGGGGTGGACGCACAAAAACAGACTCGAAAACACTAAAAATGGCCACTAGGTGGCGCAAACTATGTCGAATCCATCTGAAAACGGGAGGATAGCGTCATCTCACTAATAGGTGCCTACATACCAAATTTCATGAAAATCCAATAAGGACTTGTGAAGATACAAAGGTAAGCGTAAAAAAATTAAAATTGCCACTAGGGGGCACACCGGTAGTCGGATCCGTCCAAAAGTCGTCATCTTCCGTTGTTAACATCATATAAATATACTTACACAATTTCGTAAAGATCCTGCGAACGGTTTAGGAGATACAGCCATAGGCGCAAAAAAAACAAAACTGCCACTAGGAGGCGCCACAGTAGTCGAAATCGTCGGAAAATCATCGTCAACCGTCCTCTACATAGTAAGCACATACATGCCAATTTTCACAATCATCCTTTGAGCGGTTTGGTTGATAGAGGGGTGGAAGCACAAAAACAGACTCGAAAACAGTAAAAATGGCCACTAGGTGGCGCAAACTATGTCGAATCCATCCGAAAACGGCAGGATAGCGTCATCTCACTACTAGGTGCCTACATACCAAATTTCATGAAAATCCGTTCAGGACTTTTGAAGATACAAAGGTAAGCGTAAAAAACTAAAATTGCCACTAGGGGGCACACCGGTAGTCGGATCCGTCCGAAAGTTCGCACATGCCGTCCCATTCATGAATGGAACATATGTCCCAAATTTCATGAACGTATGTCAAAGGGTTTTGGAGATAGAGCAGCGGACGCCGGACGGACGCCGCCCGGACGGACGGACGGACGGACGGACGGACGGACAGAGATGACGGCATAATGCGTCCACATATAAATATGTGGGCGCATAAAAAGTATATGCTAATGTTTAACATGCGGTTAGGCTTTTAGGAAATGTCACTGAACAGGTTATCCTCGTCACAATTTGTTTATTCAATTTTCGAAAAAATTCAGACATATACAAAGTATATAGTCTTGTTTAACATAATAGAAGGAACAAATAACCGGTTGTTCATTGCCTTTAAATTCAACATACGTTTACCCAATACAATTGAAGAACTTGGGCAAGAATTAAATATCTGCTGAAAGGTAATTCGTTATCGACTGGAAAAGTTCATCATTAACATTTATGAAATTTAATTATCATTGGAGTCCAATCTTTATCGAGGATGCCTTGCAACCATCTTTCAATGAGTGAAAGAGTGCAATCCAGTTCAAACGCACGTCAACAACGATCCATACCAGTTAAATGTGGTAATGGCTTCATTGAAAACTCCTGTGAGTAATTATGGCGTCTAGGATGAGTCACAAGAAAACTCGAACTGATAAACGAAGATTTGACTGTAAACTATTACTGAATGGGAATAGGTTGGTACTAAAGAAAATGAGATATAATGATTTGCACTGAGTTATGAGTTAGGTTACAAGGTGTTAGCTATTGAAGTGTTCAAGTCTCAGTGAGAATATTTAGGGACCGGCCAAAGTGTAGAGTTTGACACTCATATTTTATGATTTCACTGGTAAAAAAGATGTTGAGGAAGAAACTATATATCAGTCTGTAATGCACCCAAGTTAAGAAAAAATCAGACAGGCAGATCAAAACTATGATTCATTTCCAATAAGGACAGACGGATTAGCTGTTATTCATTTTAGGTGTGAAAAAATGCATCGAAATTAGCTGTGGAGCAGTGAAGCCACTAAATCTGTGATAGCAGCTGAACATTCTACCGCTGAGTTACATCGCAGGTGTTAAGTAGCAGAGCATTTTAAGTACCATGACACACTGGCCTTGATTTCTGAAAATGTCTGGCAAACAACTTTGAGAATTGGCCATTTATAACTGCTAGTCAGGAAAAACAAATATAAATTTTGTTAAATACCACCATTAGTCAAAACTTCAAGAAGTCAATTCTGTAGATCAATAATCATAAAATTGTGTTTTTTGGCCACAAAAACGACAATGTCCCTTTGACATCCAAAATTTAATTTACCAATAAACCGCCTTCCATCGCAGTCAAGGCCACACAAAGAAATTTGTCGCTTTAATATCCGAAATTTAAATTAGCGACAAAACCACCATCCATCACAAAGTCAAAGGAGTTGTCACTGTAAAGAAATTTATTTTTACACCTAGTTAATTTCCCTCCGGAAACGCATCATTCACTAGAAGTACATTATTAAATGCATGACTGTCTTTTCTCAGATATTCTTAAAGCACCCAGAATCCCCTGAGAGTGATATAGTTAAGAGTTCATTTAGCAATGCCAGAAAAAGTTGATGAACCCATCAATACAGCAGCATTCCTGTAGTTAATTGCACCTGACTCAACTATGAGCCATTTCCCAGGCAACAACTTAACAAGGTGTTGAATGAATGTTCCCTGGATGAAGTGCATGCAATACACCACTTAAGGAGACTCACTGCTACACAAGGCTAGAGTGTCACAGCGTGATTACTGGCTCTGTTTTTCCAAGTTGGAATGATATAACCTTATTCCAAACAAAAGCAATTTATACCAAGTGTTGAAATCCACCCGCAACTGCATCCCAAAAAGTATACTTCTAAAGGTATTAGGTCCATGTAATGTAACTAGACTTGTCTGGTCACTAAGATATCGAAACTAAAAATCGACTGGTCCTGGTCAATCTGAGCAGCAGATATTTCTATTAAGGTTGATGAAAAATCTGTGAAGCCATTTTGACAGCAATCAAAAACAAAAAGGTGGGAGCTATCTAAGTTCAATCTGCCCAATAAACTACTGGTGCACATCTCAGATATGAACCCCAGAGTTCGAATTTCATCAAAATCTTGCTGTCCATATCTTACTGAAAAACTAAAATGCCCAACCTGCAAGTCATTTTGACAATAATGAACAGACAAGCAATAACGCTGAATGGACAGGATGCTGTCTACATTCAACTTAAAAATGTGAGGGTGCATGAAAATTCAATCTGGGGCACAAATTTGGAATTTATTGGCTCTGAAATATCACATGTTTCAAATTTAACAGGAATTCCATATTGCTTTTCAAGGGCTTTTGAGAATGTGACATTACATACAAAACTGAAGTTATTAGATATTACTGAACCTTTCAATAAAAATTTGGTAAGTCATTTTTGGCATATAGTCAGAATACAATTTCCAAAATAGTCATTAACATTTAACCCCTATAAAAGGATGCTATGTGACTTTTTTCTGCCAGTAAAGATAATAGTTCTAACGATAACCACAACAGTTCTATTGATAGAGTACATAATATCAGGAACAAAAGCCACCGCGTCATTCTTTTGTAGCCACCATAAAGAACAAGTTGGAAGAAACTGAAGCACAAACTTTAAAAGGGAATGTAACTGTTTTTGTTTTCCTCTTTGGTAAGAATACAGATCTTTGGTTACGTTGAAAATATAATTTACGCGTCAATTACAGCTGCCTGGGAGTGTATTTA
Source organism: Phoronis australis (assembly GCA_002633005.1). NCBI lineage: Eukaryota > Metazoa > Phoronida > Phoronidae > Phoronis > Phoronis australis. Next base: position 3,179,920 of record NMRA01000001.1, read on the forward strand.
ACTATTCATGGAATGATAGAAAGTGAAATAAACGGCCCAGTAAAGTCCCGCATCTTGGTTCGGCATTCATTGCCATCGACCAAACACAATGCCCGACTCTGTATTGAATGCAGTCTGTGTCGCTTATTCGTGCTCGCTGAATGGCATGAATGTAGAACCAAGATGGAGGCCTTTTGCTGGACTGTTTATATCACTTTCTATTGTTCCATGGGTAGTAAATGGTTGCCAGGGAGACAGTAATTAACACAAAAAACATTTCTCTAAGACATCCAGGGATGTGTATTTATAGTAAAGGTTGCTTCAAAAATGGTCATTTTCCCCTTTAAAGCATTTTGTTTTCATTTAATTAATGCCAGATCAGATTAAAGAAGTATTAGACCCTGGCTGTTACAACCATGTAGTCACCACAAGGGACCTGCTCTCTCAGGGAAATAATTGCACAGCCCAGCCAATAGAGGTCCCTACCTAGTTCACAGGAGTCCTCCACCAGCAGCCAAGCATTGTTCTTCACCTGTCCAAACCAGGTGTAGATGTGAGACTTCTGACCATCAGTCACCAGCTTGTGCAAGACTGGACAGAACTCATTGACCACCAGGTGACCAATCTCGGGATTCTCTCGCAGGTTCACCAGTTCAATCTGAAAATGAAACATTCGAATGTATTTGAATTCAGAGAATTATTGAAAATGTACTAGCAGGAAACAGCAAATGTCTCCAGCAAATGCTACCATAATGTTCAAAAGGCGTTAATACCAGACAACATGTCCGTATTCAAACTACACCTACTTAGTAGTGGCTGCTGAATTACGTCGTTGAATATTTAGCCCATCACAAGGCGGTAATTTTCATTTTGCGAAAAAGAATTTGAGCATTGTAGCTCCAAATTTTAGAGTAATGCTTACAAGCTACTTTCAAACTTATGTACTGAGTAAGCGCAAAAAGAAAAAGAAAAAACATCAATAAAAGCTGCACTTCTCCCATATTACGTCTCTTAATCTCAAAAAAATCGAACCCACGATACGATTTCATTTTGGTTACCAACAAGAGCACAAAAGCCATCAACAACTTGGCAGAAATGCTTCAGAGTTTATTGGGGTTGGCCAACTCTAAAATTGAGAATTCGAAAATGTCGCACATACGCATCGCTTGCGACTCGAGTTGGTAAAGGAAATAGAATCATATTATGGCGACGAATACTACGAGACCGATTTTATGAGAGTTAAAGACCAAATTTGATATTTGTGTTTAAGCCAGCTGAACAGGGCAAACCACAGTCTTAAATGCCACAACTTAATAATTATTTTATAATTTAGACAGTTTAATCTTTGGGATGATGCATTTGTGCAAGAAAGTTAGGCATTATTACAATATCTGAAAAGCAACTTGATGAAGACACCATGATTTAGCATCTAGGTGATGGTTTGTGTTCCACTTCTGGTTGTAACCAAACAATCTCTCAAAGATCTACCAATCGGAAACCCACATGAGGTCTTGTAAACCTTATCCAGGTTTCCAGCGAGGGGATCAATTTACTAATTTGCACCGCCACTTCTATTGGACCTACCCGCTTCAGTGGGTCTTTTGTCTGCATAAAATATCCTAGAATGCCCTCTGCTGACTTCAGTGTTGACAAAACTAACTCTGAAATAATGGAAACAGATAAAATACACTACATACGAGGGAAATGTACAACTTCACACAGCTGGCGTCTTAAGACCTGCGATACACATGCTACATTTTACTGGCTAAGACAATTGAGTTTACATTTTACAGAAACTTGACAGCTAAAAATTATTTCAAGATCAAAGGTACCATAAAATTACATTCTTTTACAATGAATAATTAAATTAAAACAGCAAAGCAAAATCAAATATATAATTTTAAACTAAAAATGGCAACAACGAATATTTTAGATTTATTCAATGTTTGAAGCACTAGTTTTGGACAAAAATGAAAGGACGAAGAGCAAAGAACCCTTAGATTGTGTACACTATAAAGTAGTACCTCTCTCATGAGTAGCACGGTTAACATGGGAGAAAGACGTGTCTGGTGACTCATCATAAGAGGGGGAAAGTTCAAACTCTGCGGGTGGTGTATCAGAGTCAGAACTACCCTCCGCGACAGGAGGTGAACCTGGAGAGAACACAACAGTAGTAGTTAGAGACTGCAACAAAAGATGGGGCAAGCTACACCACAAGACTCGGTGTTGAGGTCAGAGGTCAAGCATAGAACATAAATTTATATAGAGTATGCACAAGGACATTTTTATCATTCCATGTCGAAATATAAATTCAACTAAACAAATGGAAGAGCTTAATAAAGTCTTAGCAATGATTACATGTAGGTTTCAAAATCTTTGATTTTTGTTTGAAAGCAGCCGCTTTACAAGACAATGAGACAATTTTTAGCACACCAGCGGAAATTTGAAAAAAAAAACGGAATTCACACCACTCACCACTGATCGAAAATTCATAACACTAACCAGCTGTTTACTCACCTTTTGTCTCTTCAGTTACTGGTTTTTTGTCGACCACGGCTGAAAGATCAGCAATCACATCAGGTGGCGCTTCACTCAGTTGATTTTGCGACTTTCTGGTCTTCTTTGGTGACCCATTAGGAGAGCAGAGAGGAGAACGGAATGACACATGAATCTCCTTCGCAAAGCTAACAGATTTCTTTACGCGACTAGTCTCTGAATCATCTGAACCATCTGACTGGTTACTGACATCACCACCAGAGGGCAGACACGCTTGATCACCATCGGTGTCACCACTAGGCAAGTTTAATCCTTCCGATGATGTCTCCAGAACAAGCGAGGGTGCTTCCACTTCAGAAGCCTTTGAAACATCTTCAGAATTCAGAGGTTCGTCGCGCAGAAAATCCATGAGGGCGCTGTCTCTGTCAATCAACTCACTCACCGGTCGAGGTTTGCTCCTAGATGAGGAGCCATCTCCAGTCTCACTCAGCTGTGAAACACTGGAGAACGAAAATGATCGGGAATGAGCCTTCTTTCTAAGACACGATTTGAGTGGTCGTCGTATAACATGTCGTACTTGAGGATTCGGTGGTTTTTGTCGAACAAACTGTTCTTTGATCCCCCTATCCAAACTAGACATCTGCTGAGTATCCCCGTCAGACTTTGATCTATGCAATTTCACATGGTTAGAGTCACTGCGCATAACTTTGCTCAGACTTTCAAGCGACTGACTACTCTGTAAACTAGACTGTTTTCTAGGAGAGTGAATGGGAGTGAAGCGTGTGTAACTATCATACGGAAAACTAGGTGTCGCCACAGGTCTAGGTGAACAACTGTGGGAGCCTGGATCGATGCCTGAGGAGGAGCTAGAGTCAATACTCATGTTCCATACACCGCCATCGGGCGACTGTGTTGGCAATCGCAGATTCTCACTGAAACCCTTACCGTCCTTACCCACACCCCGTTCTCTTCCTGACTGTTGTTTCTTCACGTTGACGTTTCGGTTATCAGTGCACTTGTGGCATGGTTGACTGTCCGTAGCGTTGCTCATTGTAGCAAACCGTTTTGCAGGTAAAACGATGTAGGCCTTACCCTCTCCTTGGCAGATCACACGAGCATCATCAAACAAGTGGTGGACATGGGGAGAAAACTGCGAATTACACGTTGATTCCTTTTTACACTCTTGCTTGCCGTCATTGCTAGACAACCAGTCACAGCAGCTCACACTGTGTAAACGCGGCGGTTTCGGCGGGACATTCTTTGGTCGGAACAGCTTCTCTAACACCGGTGGGAGAGGTGGAGCATTGCTCAAAAAATCCAGCTGTGGTAGTTCATTTTTGGCAAAGAATTCACTACGCGCACTTTTTCGCGGTGTTGGTGGAGATAACGATGTCTGCTCTTTGTACTTGTTTATTCGATCCACGTCTCTTTTTGTCTCATTCAATACATGCTGCAGCAGATCAAACTCGTTTGTTTTTGACTTTTTGTCAAAAGAAGTTTGTAAAGATTTGCTAAGTCTATTGTTGTTGTTGTTACTATTGTTGTTGATGTTGTTGTTGTTGTTGTTATTGTTGTTGCCAATGATGTTATGTTGTCCTTGTTTATCACCACCACTAGTTTTACCAAACGATGTCTGAACGCACTGATGGCTGACGGTAGGCACGCGTTCCACGCTACGCATAGGGCTTGTAGCCACAGTCTTGTGCGTTCCACCAAAAGACACGTGAACATCATTGCTCAGCGATGGGCTCCACATGTGCTGATAGTTCTCTGGTGAGCCACAACTGTCCAGGCTCTCATGAGATTTCATCCTCTGGAAAATTTCAAACAGTGTGAACGAATGTCTCTTGTTGGTGTTGTCCTCGTCAGTGGAGATCTTCGTGTCAGTTTTTTCTGACGTTTCCCGCATCTTCAGACTAGGCATGCTCTCGCTTCGTGTTTGGGGCTCGTCCGGGGTGTGAACTTCCTTCCATGTTGTGTATGTCTTCCGCAACTGCCCCCAAGTGGTCAAACTAGGAGATGCACATTCTGCATATAGATCTAATTTCTGCATCGCAGAGCCAGCGAGTTTCAACTGTGAGATGTTCCCTTGGGTCTCCGACCCGCTGTGATGTATGGCCGTGTTCTGACTACCACTGCTACGACTTCGAGTGCCATCTGAATGTTCAGACACACTGTGAGACCTCGAGCCTCCTGATTCACTCATTTTTGCCCAGGTTGTGAGCTGCTCTTGAGAGTCAGCCTTCCCCGCAAACACACGCTTCGGGTCCCAGTTTTCATCGGATGTCTTTATGGGACTGTCGTCAAATATCAATGTATAATTATCCTTAGGCGTTTCATAATTACACGACACCAGTTCCTCATTGCCACAGCTGTCTAAAACCGTAGCATTTTTGTCTAAACTGTCCGTTGATACTTTAACTGGGCTGCACCCAGAAGCAAATAATGGTGACTTGAAGTCTGACAAATCACTAGAGCTGACCACAGCCAGTTGAGGGTAACCCAAATAGTCGTAAGTGAGATTCTGGAAATCTTGCGAGGACAGGAGTTCGTTATCCGCAGCATAGAAGTCTTCGCAAATTTCCTCACTGTCCGTTTGCGACAAGATTGACTTTTCTTGTTCACTCAAACAAGAATCGTCCATCATTGCAGACAACGGTGGCCTGGGACAATTGTCAACACAGTTATTAATGTTACCCAATGCTGAGGCTTTATTGGGTGCATCATTTTGTTTACAACAAGAGAGCGGATTAAGCAGAGGCTCATTTTCATTCAAGTAGTTCCAAGCATAGACATCAGAGAGCGCTTGTGCAGTGTTAAGATCCCCAGAATCTGACATCTCCATGTCGATTTCTGCTAAACGAGCGTCAAATTGTTTCGCCTCCTCATCATTGCGCAAAAGCTCCAATGCGTTCAATCCGTGCGTGTGATTGGCCGGGAATTCACTGGATGGGTGACTCTCCAGGCCCGATGACTGCATGCTGCTGCCCTCTGTTGGACATGACCTCCCCTCACCATCACTTGAACACTGCATGTTGTCTATATGCTCTGCCTGGAATAAAATTGCACACTGTTATTACTTCAAAAAACTGAACCTATTAACAGAGTTAAATATAATCCGACTGCAGTCTGCTCAGAAACAAAAATTTCCTTATCTGGAAAATCAAAGATATAATACATCTACACAAAATGTATTCTCACTTGAATTACTACAAAAATCAAAAGATGAATTTCAGGGAGTAAAGACACTTGGATCCTTACAACAAAAAATGAAAACAACACAAAACATGTTGCGATATTTTCAATTAGCAAAAATGAACAACCAATCCTTTGAAGTGGCCATCATGTTTAAGTCAAGCCTCAAACCAATTTAACCTAAAGGTAACCACCAGAACATCCCTCTTGATGTTGGCATGCCAGCAAGCTGACCAACTAATGTGTGGTGTGAATATACCGGTAATCTACACTCACCAGTCTTACAAACAAACTGGCAAGTCATCAACAAAAAGTTTCTAACAGACACCTATGATCGTTGAACGAAACAGTTCCTAATGGGAAGAACCAATATATAAGTTCACTAAACCTTCTGTGCATTTGTGTCTTTTTTTACTTATAATTGTTACGTTGTTGTACCATTTTATCTTCATTGGGAGCTCCTCTTTCAACAATGACATTTTCTAATCAAAACACTCATTTCAATAAAATAAATAGAGACTTTCTCCTTAAATCTGATGCGTGGCATGACAAGATCCCCATACACTTTCAATAATATTGAGAATTCAACGTACTCGCTGTCTATCAAAGAAGGGCCCTTGCTCACCTGAGGGTATGTCAGTGCCTTTTGAATGGAGGGACATTCACCCCCGCCCCCCAGTCACCAAGTTACCCCAGTCACTACGAATAACACGACTCCCTCACACAACCCCACCCACCTCGATGGCCACCCCTCATGATCATAGCCCAAAGTTGTCACTACTATGATCTTTCTGTTTATTCTGAACCACTGCCAGTCACTTCTTAGAGTAGACCACCCATCAGTTCTCCTGTTTTTCTAGGAATTGGACAAGCCTCAATAGTAGGGGTGTCAAGTAAAGAACTGAGGAATCCCATGAATGACTTGCTGTGCTGAATACAGTGTGATCACCCTACACCAACAATGAATAAACTAAACCAGATTCTGTTCTCCACAGCAAAGCATGATTGTGAAAACCTTCTGATGCCAACGTGTCCAGATGAAGTGATTCTAACCTTGAGATGACATATCATTTGAGAGATTTTGGGTCCTGAACAGAGAACAGGAAATTTCTTTTGATTTAAAATGGTTTCTAGATAGGAATGAGGCTAAAATTCGATCCTAATTTCGAGGCATGGAGGACCCTGCAAAGCTTACAAAATTAACTTAAAAATGAAAATAAAACCGCATTAGGAAGGAGGTCAGTGTTTTCACAAGACCAGAAATGCAGTACGTGTAAAAGGAACCGTTGAGTCCCTGGAACTATTTCACATGCAACTACCCTGAGTTAGTGAGGCAAAAAAGCTGATAATTTGTGAACGAACTGATGGTTCGTTAGTAATCTTGCAACTTGTTATCATAAGCAGTCTTAGATATGGATGCAAATGATCCATAGTTGGTTTCCATGCTGCAAGCTTTAAACAAGTCACTGACTGCAAATCAATACTGTCTAAAGTGATGCAATGGTTTGACAAACAAGTTTCTTGTCTGTAGCTTTTACAAGTATGGTACCAGCAAAATGAGGCTGAAACATAAACAAAGTTTACAGACCACAGGGAGTATGTGATCAGACATCCTCTAATAAATGAAATGTGTTGCTGAAACTGACAAAGTCAGACATTAGGAAAGTACACTCTTCAGTCTGTGGCTGTACATGGTCCTCAATCCCTCGATATTGGGGCCGTACTGGGGCTGAATATCAGCCCCCTTCCCCTCCCAAAAACATTAAAAAATCATGCGAAATCCCTCTTTTCAAGTCAAAACAATTCCCCTCTAAACAATCGCAAATCCCCTTGTGGTATATATACCATAAAAAGCAATACAATATATAAACATCACAGAAATTCCCCTCTTAGTAAAAATGGCACAAAATTCTCATCCTGATAAAAAATGCCCATTTAAAAGGTACGAGCACCTTTCCTCTAAGGTGAACGACGGCCCTGCTAAAAGCTATCAGACAAAACACCGTTTCCCCTTCCTGACAATCAATATTATGGGGGCAAAACCATAATTACAAAATGGCTTAGTAACTTTCCTATTAATTACCCTTCACTCTACGTCAGGAGGAAAACCACTCTGTCCATGAAATCTGGCTTGTGATAAGTAGTAACAATGAGGAATTACACTCGTGTTGTCTGAATTCTGCTGGCGTGTAATGCACACTTTTATTGTCTAAGGAAAGATGAACGAAACAAAGCAGTCCTGTAACCAAGGGTGTAATCTTTCTACTCAAATCAAAATGGAAATCAAAAATTATTTTTGGCATTTTTCGTTCTACTTTGTGCAAACACAAGATGAGTGTTTCTTATTCCGTGATGGAGACCACTATGTGCAAATGACTGTCTAGTCTATCTAGTCGAAGTTCGCATTTGATGACCCCTGGCTAAAAACTCGAGTAAGAACTCAAAATTTTGTGCAAAAAGTTGATGATGAAGGTCATTAAGTGCAAACTAAGATTAGACAGTTATCCACGTAACCCATAGTGTATTCAAGCATAGAATAATAGATACTCAACTTGAGTATGCACAAAATTCAAGTAGAAAATGCAAAAAAATAAACTCGAGTTCTATCTTGAGTAAAAAGATTACACCCTACGACCTGAGCTTTTGAGAATTGCACCCATAATGAATTATTTCAATTTAAATTATGATTTATTAATTTTTACGTAAAATGCAAAAACAACTGATACGTACTCATAACCAAAAAGCATCCACAGAAATCATGTGATTTTAAAAATTAAGATTTAAAATGACAATTCTCGTGGAAAACCATATTAGAAAAAATTACAGTAACTGTTCTTTTTTCAAGACGATAATATAAACTTTGGCAGGTTATGCGTGCTGTGCTGCAACACTCAACCACACACAAATACTGAAAGCATGAATCTACCTACAATCTACCAGCCAGACTAAACAGAGAAAGATAAAAAGAAATAATCAGAAGAAATGTTTCAGTTTTCAATTCATTACATCTGACATTCTGCGCCTGACACAGCCTGGTCTGACATGTGATGGTCAGAAATGTCTTGGAACATCAACAGCTGAAGATGACTGGAACCATCCAGTAACAGAAACTGAACATACACCAAACATTCACATCTGTTGAGATGGAAAAGCCTGTGTTAATGGAGGTCAATGCTTAAAGTAATCAGATGCAGATAAGCAGGAAATGGAATGATGACAAATAGACATCAGAAACCTTGGAAGGAAAACTGGCCAAATTGGTTTTTCCAAACATTCACAAATTACTGCCGCCCAGCGGCCAACATGAAATATATCGTGTTAATGGAAAAATTCAAGTTCTCAAAAATTTAAGATCTTCGTAAAAATGAAATATCCTATCACTAATAGAGTATGCAGCAAATCCATACATTTCCACAGAGAGGCGGCGGAAAACTAAGACATTGAAGGTAGTTAGAATATTTTCAAACATTCTTCCACCACCTGAACTGAATTTTTGATTTGAAACACATCATATAATGAAATTTTTTTCAAATTTGTTCCTTAGTCAAAATAGGTATTGACTTGGAAAGAACGGACAGCTTCATTCTACAAATCATGGGTGGAGCAGCACTGAAAAAAGTGGGCTATAGCCCAACAGCCAACCCCCCCCCTGTGGTGCACCGTCTATGCAAGTGTTATGGCGGGGCATTTTATGGTCCAAGCAAGATTTCGAGGCCATTACGAACTGTCATGTAATGCCATCAAAGGTAAGAACAACTTGACATGAGCCTTGTATAGTGGTAAGTGTTTTTAGTCAAAAGTTATAGTTTCCTTGACGAAACACGAGTTAATTAATTCCACTTAAAAGTTGCTGTATACTTGCCCTCTGTCAAAAAATATACTTTTGACTTAAAGCTCTCCCTTGTTGTGGTATCAAGTTGTTCATGACTAAACAAAACAGATGATTCATCAGAGTGAGGCGCAAATTCAAAACAATTACTCGGAAAGTGATCTCATAAAAAAATTGACAGCCGAGGAAAGTTTTGTAGCTGCTCTATAAAATTTTTCGGAGATCTAATTTTTTAAGATAGAAAAGTTTCAGAATATGAAACTTCTCTGCTTGGCAAAACCTGTTTCACGTAATTCAACAGGATGAGACTTGCATTTCAAAAAGTGAAAAGAAAAATCATGAACTGCCTGTTAATTACTAGAGTCAGGCTTCTGACTGGGTACAGGCAGAAACAGTACGAAGGCAAGGTCCCTCAGCTCTTTTACTTATTGCATAAGACTAATATATTGCTAAAACAGTATTTGCATGTCCATAATTCTAATTTCAATTTTGCATATATATGGATATTTTGAATTTATCCATTTAGCCTCTGATACAATACTAGTTGTTTACTTAAGATTTAACTGAAGCCTTAGAAATCAGTCTCTCTCCCAACAGTAATGTCACACGCATACACACATGCACACACACACACACACAAACGCACGGCTAATCGATATTTTCAACAGACGATAATGACCTGCAACTACCAATTCCAGTTGGAGATTTCCACGGCAAAATGTCTATTATCGATCAAACTACAGATCGCGTTGTTTCCAGAAACAGAGGAGTGTGAATAACACAAACAACGACTATCAACTAACGGTCTAATTTGTGCAATCAATAACTGTGGCCACATGAATTAAAAAATTTTTAGCCCCCAGTAAGGGAATAATTACTAAAACGTTGATGACAGGGTGACCGATAACATGACTTGATAGAAGGAGCCTCATTAACATATTCGATAGTAATGTGACGTCTTTCGTCTAGTAAATGCAGCTCGAGAAATATTGATCCGATTCTGAGCCATGCGTTGCAGTTCACATAAGCTGAACTGATGCTGATTCATTCCCTGATGTAGAATCACACCATAGCTACTAATGCACAACAGACGGCCTGCAGTGTAGTTCAGAGAAAGCTATTCTGGTGCTGGCAAACTGAGTATGCCAAATCGATCTAATGAAGGAATTAATAGACGCAGCATCCATTTGAAGCTATTGACGCTCAAGTGTAGTAAATGTCATTTTCGTAATCATGACTTTAACAGACAATTTCTTCTTGGCCCAAAATCAGTTCAGGAACAGTACGGTAAAATCTCATCACTTTAGGACACAATATGGCAGACAGGTGAACTTCTATTTTCTCATCTTTTCATAAATGATATTCTAACCCACAATAATGCTTTGCCATATCTAGTTCTGTACAATAGCAAACAAAAGAAAATATTTTGAAAATTTGAGAGAATTTACAACAATACTCTTGAAAGTGCAATTTTGGCAATTATTTTAGTGAGGTTTTACTGTACTCTGGTATGCAAGCAAACTTCCCACAATGCAGAGGTGTCCTATAACTTACAACATTTCGTTTTAGTTAGAAAACGAGAAATACAACAACTCTGAACCGCAAAACTGAATGTGCACCTCATAACTTAAAACTTAAAGCATGGTCAGACTGCACGCAAGCGAGTGATGTGATTTTATTCGCATTGAATTGGAGCAACTGAATTTCTGTTTTAGTCTCCACACAGCATGCGAGCGACTGTTGCGATGAGAGCGACATCGCATGACTGAAAACTGGACATCAACTCTCGTTATCGCGTTGCTTGAATCAATAACAGGGCACAAATTTCGATTTGACCATGACAATTTCGTAGACTTCCTCTGAAGCATGCTGATTCATTCAATAAGAGAAGTGAAGTTATTGCAGGACGATCATAAAGACGTTCACGTAAAGCAACAGACTTGGAAGCGTATTGCCGATAAATTTAACTTGACAAGTGAGAAATATTGGATTTGAACTCCATGTTTGCATACGCTATGGTGTACATGACTTTACAAGAACTGCCATGCGCGGCATTTTGGACATCTTTCGTTGACAGGAAACACTCGCGTCAAAACCCAATAATTTGTCATCAAATACAGCAACAGAATTTTTTCTTCACAGGCCATTGTTTACGCCCAAAGTGGGCGCCCAGTCACATGACATTGCCACACAAATCTCCCTCTCATTGCTCACAAGCAGACAGTCTGATCAGGCATTTATTCTGGGCATGTTAGAGTCCACAATCAACCTACACAGATCTATACATCATAGCCATTCCCACATACCTCTTGACATTTCTGGATTTTCAGAACATATGGTGACCATTTGAAGATAGTAAACAGAGGCACAAATATCTAACAGCATTAAGATGGGGGAATCTCATTAATCACTCAGCCAGAACCATTAATGATGTTTGTATCAAGAATCAGTTTCACCATTAGACTCGAGTGCTTATGAATAATACAAAGAATAAGACCACTTCAAATCCTAAGTTCAAACCGTTTACTTCCCTAGCTCTAAAAGACTTTTGATGCAATTGTCATCAATTTTTCATTAAATTCATCTTGCAAAAATCTTCAATCCAGCAAAACGCTCATTTATCAAATTCACTCCAAGTAAGGGGGACTCCTGTGTGCATGAAAAATCTGCATCGGGGGAAATAACCTTTGATGGAAAAATAACCTTATTTTAATATTCCATCATCAAATCACAGTCTCAGTTCACGTTCAATTCAAGTCTGTACCAGCAACCTAATATAGGTTCAAAGCTTATTGGGAACACTAAATCTCACCAATTTAGGACACAACACAACAAACACGTAAAACAATTTTTAGCTTTGTTCATAAAGTCCTCATTACCAATAAATACTACATCATTTTTCAGTTATATACGGTACAGCTAACATCAGACAATATTTTCGCAAATTGTGGGAATTCACCTGAGTAATGTTAGAAACTCTGAAAAACGAGAAAAGATCAATTTCGTCAATTATCTTTGACAGAAATAGGTGACATTTTACCACACCAACTAAAAGCATTTCTGAGCTGTAACAAATTGAGGTATTTTTCTGAACAGAGCAATATGTACACTTTGATCCATTTTATAAGGATTTCAGGGTATCCAATCTAAGCTACCTCACGAACCATTCAGGTGTTTTCACTATAGGCAAACTATTTCAGTTTTGTTCGTGAGAACTTTATGAGTATGAAAATGACTGTGGTTCATGAAAAAAATGTGTTCACAACAAAAGACTGAAATGAGATGAGTGAAAGATAAAAGAAATACAGGCGAAAAGCACCGCGTTCAGAAAAAAGAACGATGTTTGCGAAATTGTCCTGCAATTCGTGAGAGAGCAGGACTGTTTACCCTGAACATTGAATGGTTAAGATGACGTACCTCAGTACAATTCTCTGTGTTCACAGGGAACTGTTCATTTTTGTTCACATCCAGACTCCATGCAGTATTCCATTCCATTGCACATTGTATTATAACCTAGAAAACAAACAGACAAGGTGGACCTTAACTTCAGCTAAATATTGCATTCTGTTACACTCCAATTTGGACTAATTCAGGCAATAACCTAAACAGTGAATGAAGGGACAGTTTTCTTGAATCAAAAACAAGTGGCAAAGGAACAGAACTGACAAAACTTTAACTCTAAAAACTGAACAACTCCAGGCTTAACAACCAAAGCTGAGGATTTCAAAACAGACTGACACAGAAGTTATGAAGCATTGTGTGGCATCGGATTTGAATACTATCAAGGGAGAACACAGGGACATCATGCGACTGACACACACAAGGGTTGGTTTTTCACAACTATGAGATACGTTGGATTTCTATTCACTTTTAATTAAATAAATTAGCAGTGTAAGGCTTGTTAAATAAAATTTGAGCAATTACGGAACATCCTTTTTTTGAAAAATGGCAAAATCAATTCAAATGAAATTCAAATGATATGATTTACAAGCACTGTTCTCCTAAATGCTGTTAGAAATTGTTTATTTCTTCCCAACTGCATGAGAAGCTATCAAAATTGTTATTTTTATGACTTTAGAACCAAAAAACTTGAGAAAGAAAGTCTAGAAATATAGAAGAAAACTTAAAAAATAATGATTATTAAGATTTCACATTATCAATGCTCCTGTCTGTTTCTATCTATGAATGCTTTTTTGCTAAGTTAATCAAAAGAGACAATCACATTATCTAATCAATGGCAGATTGGTATAAGGATTGGGGTCAAAAATAAATTCTACAAGCTTTCTCTTCTCTGAAAGTATTTTAGTTTTTTACTGAGTAAAGTTAAATTGCTTTGCATATATTTGGGTAATGCAGTGGACTTGCTTACTAAAGTTATTCATAACTTTAAAAAAGGACTACAGAACAGGTAAAACCCGTATGAAAGTTTACCTTTTTACAGAAGCTTACAACAAATGAAGCCTTTTGATTATGTTACCCTCTGGAAAAAATAGTGGGCTCACGTTGATTCTCCAAAAGAGTGGATACCCCCAACTTCCAGCTGCACCGATGCTAGCATAAAAAGACAAATGCCTCTCAAACGCCTGGGACCTTGTATTGCTGTCATTTTGAGATAGGCAAATAATACAATAGTCCCTTTGTCATCCATGATTTTATGAAAGAACCGGTTTCCTCCATTAAATAACACCAGAAGGTGTTCATTCATTTTATGTCAGCCTTCACTGTCCCTGACATATTGCTTCAATACGAGTAACTTAATACCAGGTTCTCTCAATCAGGCTCCTTGGATTCTGGCATTTAAAATAACTTCTACTTCACTTGATTGAATTAATTTTTCGAATTAATTTCTTGACAACATGGACTTGTCAGAATGAATCAGACTTAGAACTCAGACTCAGAAATAGTCATTCTCGGAGTCGAAACCATGATGTGACTTGACGAGACCGAAAGTGGCACAAGTAACACTTGACAAGACAAGACGAGTGATGTTATCTGATCATTTCACACTCTGAATCTTCCATCGATACTGTTAAACTTAAGAAAAGCCGGTTCTAAAGCATTGTGAAAATATAAAGAAATGTTATACATACCGTTTAAAGAGTTGTGATTTCGAACAACGAAGTAATTTCTAGAAGTTTTAACCGGTCAAACTGAGATCTCTCGTTCTCTTCCATTTCTCATTATTGATTTTCTTCTTTACTGCAGGTGGCGCTAAGAAAGAAATCCCTGCGCTCTCTATTGCACTAATTGCAAACTATTTAGTGGGTGGAAAGGAACGGGTACTTTCGAAACAAAATGACCACGAACGGGAAGCAGTTGCATGAACGCCGCTGCACTGAAAAAAGTGGGGGTTCTAGCCCCACCCCCCACCCCCATCCCCCCGTGGTCCATCACCCATAGACCGTGGGCGACGGAGTACACTGCGGCTCTTTTCACTTTCCTGCGGGACATCACAGAAGCACGGATATGGCACACGTTTATACAAGAAGCTCGCGTGTTTGTGGACATAACACAACAGTGCTGAATACGTTCGCACTTCACACTCATGTCCAGTGAGCTAAAAAGAATTCAATTAAAATTGCTTTTCTTCTATTCTCGGTTTTGGAATATTGAATTCACGGTTGTTATGCTGTGCTACAAAACTATTTTCCGAAAGTAGAACGCCTGCAGAATTTGATTTTTGACAGCTATCATTAGGATCACGTGACCATAACTTTTTAATAAAATTTAGCAAAGGTACATCTTTAGCAAAACCATCATATCAATAACATGAAAATTTTCGTGCGTTACAAATGTTCAAGATGAAATCTCACAAACGCTGTTACAGTTCTCTATACTATCATTTCGTTTTCGTTTTATAAAAATCATAAAAGATCTATTTTTGTAAAAGTGGAAACTTTTACTAACAATTCCTGACAGAGTTTTGAGAACAGTGCATAAAGCACAGTATCTGAAAGTTTCATGTGAATTCGAACAGTAATTTCTCGGATATGATGTTCCGAAATTAATAGAAAATTGGGCCATTTTTCGAGAGTCCTACATAACCTTAGACACTTCAGCGTATGCTGATGCACCTATATGGGAAACGCTTGAGCAAAATTTTCCTTGTCTAAACACATTGTTTTGATTTAAGGGGCTTGGGCCTAGTACGAGCACATAAAACTACGGTAAAGAAATTCTCACACTGCGAAAGCGTACTGACTGAACGTGTTATTGTGATGTCATTCGGATAACATGATTACAAATACGGTCTGTGATTATTTCCGAATAGCCATGAAAACTTTTCCTCATCGAATAGTTAGTCTTGAACATTTATTGTTGCTCGAGGTTAAGTGAAGCTCAGTGGCCAAAAGCTTGGTTAATTTATTACAAATTAAAAAGTTATCAACATGCTCAAAAGTGAGGCAAAACAAGTCTCGAGGTAGCCTATAGTGCACGAGTTTGAAAACGACAATGCTCAATTACACAACTTAAAACAAAAACTTAAGTCCAACAACTGCAACTTTGTTTTCATTTGAGGCTATTCTGAACTTTAAGCAAATCTTTTTATCGAGAGCAGAAACAAAGACGTTCCCAAATGCAGGTTACGAGAGACATGTGAAGCACCAATGGAATTATTGCTTTCGTTCGAGTCACACATCCGAAGTCGCGAAGGTTGTAGTTTAGTTCGTCTTTTATAATTTTCATCCATAAATTCGTGAATCGCCTTCGCTAACGCTTTTCCGTAAGGAACGCCCTTCTTTTCATTCATCAGAATCATCGGGGATTCTATCTGTATCCCGTCTATATCACCGACCATTTGCGATCCGTAGACATACGTGTTGTAACCTCCTCTGTAGTAACCCCCGGGATTTGGCAGAGGGTAACTTGGGGACGGTGTACTTTTGTAGCCTTTGTTTTCGAGAAAATACCCAAGGCTCAAGTTTCCGCTCAAAAATTCATCAAAGTCTTTGTCGAGATTTCTCTCGGCCAGGTATCTGATAGACGAGTCTTTGTAGGTATAGTTGCCACTAATAAGATCGCCAGTTTGTATCCTGTAGCCTAGTTCGACCCAGTTCTCCCGATGTCTCTGCCGGTGAATGTCGAAAAAAATTGACCGAGCCTTTACACGTTGCTTAGCTTGGAGAATGAACATGGAAAATTCGTGCCACGCAATTGAAGCTTCGTAATTATAAAAAGATGCCTGGTCCAGTGGGCGATTGGCGTCCAACTTCGAGCGATGCAAATTGTTTAAGACCACGTGCGGGCGCTGTCCCCTCAGAACCCTCAGTTCGTTAGCTACAATCAACGTCAAGTTCCTCGTAAATTCGTCTTGCCTTGTTACGATAAGTTTACACGTTGCATTAGAATTAGATTCGCACGGTTGATGAGAGTATTCACACTCTTGAGTTTTCTCGTTGAAGCAACCTGTAGGTCCGCGATCAGGAATGGTACTTGGCTTCATAAAACCCCCGTGTGGGGATGCGAGTATTATGTTTGATTCTTCATCACCTTCTTGGTACTCAATATAACGATTCTTGCCATAGATAACGGAATAACAATCGTCATTGTCATCGGCAAATATAACTTGATTACTCCCACTATATGTTAGAAGGAATACGATCATCTTCACAAACATGTGACCAGACGCCATGGTACAATACAAAGTAGCGAGAGGGATTGAGGTTCTTATCTTATTTAAACTCTAGTAAACTTTAATCTTTATTAATGTCGTCTCAACAGCAATTGCCCCGGTTATTGGCTGGGTCGGTCAACTATAATTAGCATTTTTATCGGAGCAAAAACAAGATGACCTCACAATTTCTTTGTCGCCAAAGTTTGTTTGTGAGGCCGCAGTACGAGACGGATGTGGAATGCTGTTAAAGGCGAAGGCAACCTTTTTCCATGTCATTTTGAGCTAAAATAAGGTTGGTTGGTTATCCTAGACATATTTTCCACTTAATTACAGCTTTTCGTAATTTTATTAATTACTCGTCCGCTACTGCGGAAGTGACGTTTTAGGAGGCAAGCGTTTCCCGCCACTTGGTTTTGCGTTGACTTTACCCTGCGAATCTGTTCTATTCTACTTTTGTTTTGTGCTGTTTTTCAACAATTGTCGCCACCACTTTCCATCGACGAGTATTCTGCGGCAAGATAGGTTAGTAGAGAACTCAACTACGTTGGACTTAGGGATTTTTTAGTGTATTGTAAGCTAAAAATGACTGGAGTGACAGTAGTGTGAGTGACGGAGACCTTGTTCACAGCAGTGGTGACGAGGAATTTTTTCACGGACATTCAGTGGGTGGGTACATGTTTGAGCCCGAGTGTAACGAGGCAGAGTACGCACAGGCATAGGCAGCTGTTGAGAAAAANACTATAATTAGCATTTTTATTGGAGCAAAACAAGATGACCTCACAATTTCTTTGTCGCCAAAGTTTGTTTGTGAGGCCGCAGTACGAGACGGATGTGGAATGCTGTTAACCAGCACAGGCTGCATGCAATAGTTGGCGGGAAATGTCACGGTTACTGAAGAATGGTTTTTACAAAAATACTTCATACTTAATAAATCTAAGGATTTGAACATTAAGAGAAAGCACTTCGTTACGCATGAGTACAGTAAAACAAGACACGTATCTGAAATATTTTACAATTCCACGGAGCAACATCTGGTGTTCTCTTCCAAATAACGGGTGGGTAGTAGCCGCTATACTTTCAACACAATACATAAAACCAGGAAGAGATAACCAGGACTGGTTATCTCTTCCTGATAAAACCAAGTAAGTCTAGACAATGCCAACCAAGACAACACACCACCTGGCGAAAAATCGTAAAAACACCACCGGAATACAGCTGACCTGCCACTCGTGTCGGCCGCACGTCTCTGTTAACTTCAACGGGGTAAGAGTCTTCCCTATCGTCATGCTTGAGGCGATAAAGGACGGCAGTGACCCGACAGTCTGACTAATGAAAAAATGAGATGGCAATCGGTTTTCTATCAGTTTGACGGGCAATATCAGTAGCAAAATGATTTCTTTTCTTGTATTAAAATATTCCCCACGGTCGGCAGTCTGTGTCATGCTCATGATAAAGAGCGTACCTCGGGAAACATGGAGAATATTTTAATATATTTTAGTACCAATGTTCGTCCTTTTACTTTATACTATTTTACTCTCCTTCACCGTCGGTACTGCACGACATTCCAACACCTATTTTGTTTATTTCATTTGTTACACGGAAAGAACACAAACGGGGATTTTACGATGTCTGTCAAAATACGCCCTGGTATTTATACAATGAATGACGTTCGTTACGTCATAACCATGTATTTCGAGAAGAAAAACTGCAGCAAAATTTTTTGAACCGAAAAATCTCCGATGAAACGTTGAAATTTCAAGAGCTCTTCATGACAACTCGCAAGAGAGCTCGAATGGGTTCCCATGAAGATTCCAGGCACAAGGTAAAGGATTGTGGATCATAGGGCAGGTGCATTTCGACCTGTTCAGTAACAGGCTTAAAAACAAAAGTAGAACTAGGTTTTACTCTCGTAAAATTGGCCTCACAATATTCCTTACCGTTACCAACATAAGTCACAGAAAATGCGTATGCTATGATTTCGAATTCGCAATTTTAGAATCGACCAACTCCAATGGCAATGAAGTCTGGGGTGTTTTTTTTGAGTCATTGATGGTTTCGATGCACTTGTTGGTAACGGAAACAGAATCGTATCAGGGTCTAAGGAATATTGTGAGACCGATTTTATGAGAGCAAATGGTCTAATTAAATATCCGGTCAGTTTAACTAGATGAATGGAACAAATTGAGAATCACAATGATCATTTTTTGTCGGTTTAATCTGTTTTAATTACAGTTCCTTTGTATCAAAAATGTTGCGTTTTCATATTTCTGTGTTTTAAGGGTTTAGTCCCATACAGATTCAGTTTTCGCAATTTAAAATTATAATCTCTTGCACAAAATAACGAAACAAATCATCAGAATCACTTGACTGACTGATCACCGAAACTTTCGTAATAACTCTCACAGATTTTTAAAGCCGCAGGCAGCGCCACCTCTGAAAAAGCATTGTTTTGGTACATGTTTTGGGGTGCAATACGGCGAGTTATCGTGCCAAATTTAATTGCCCAGGACGAAATCATCGACCAATCATTAACAGTAGGATTCACTGCCGCTAACGTTAAGAGTTATTCCATCGGATGAATTAAGGGGCACAGAACAGTTCTCACTGGGGTTTGCCTATCAGAACACATGTCAATGGACTCGTCACCTTTATTCACTCTGTCAAAATGCAAAGAATGAAAAGTTTTGAGTCTTTTCACATCACAAGCCCTACAGATGAGCACAGAAACTTTATTCTCTCGTGTATTTTTTTTACCATTTCACTCCTACTGAAAAGCAAGTTAGACTAAGAAAAAGGGGCAAGAAACACAAAATCGGCACTTTTCACCCCAAAAGTACCACTTCAATGCGAATGTTCGACGAAAGCCAATATTAGATTCTGAAAGAAAATTTCCCACCAATTCCAAAAATGGGGCCCAAAAATACTGTCAACACATTAGTTATTTTGCAAATCTGGCTTGCTTGAGGGGTACCTGAAATCGCAGCCAATTTCTCAGTTGCCATGCAACACGGGGAAGTGGCCGTCATCTTGAAGAAGAGTGCAGCTACTGTAGAGCAAAAGGTCTTTTTTCATTCTCAGCATCTTCACAAATACAAACAGCCTACATGCAATGTCTACCTAAAAATGCCACCAAGCCTGGCCTACCCATTGGTTTTAATATTTTGGGACTTCAAATTGGCGACGACCGCAGCCTATTTGTTCAGTGCCACCTTCGCGCTGCATGAAATTTTAAAACGGTCTATGCCAATTCATTCCCTGGCTGCTTTAAGTTTCCAAAATTCTTATTTGAAACTGAAAGATTCTGCCTATTGCAAAAGTCAACGGACGAACGATATCGTAACCGACAACGGAGACGGACCGTTTATTAACATTTTCTTTTTAACGGCAGATAGAACCTTCTATAACCGACCAACTTGCGAAATACTCACAGGAAGTGGAACCAGTGAACTGGAAACACAAGAATGGCACGACATCTCTAATTGGCTATCGACCCACTTATAGAGCCATGCTTGCTCAAAGGGGTCTTTTAGTTAAGGATACCATCGGTTCCGGAAGTTATTCTAAAGTAAAGTCGGCCTTAAACGAACAAGGCGAGCGGTTAGCTGTGAAGATCATCGACAGAGCCAAAGCGCCGAAAGATTTTCAAGAGCGATTTCTTCCCCGCGAGTTGGAAGTGTGGCCAGTAGTAAAACATTGTAACATCATTCGAATGCACGACCATTTTCAGGATAGTCGGTAAGAGGAATTGCGTAGACAGGGTGGATGCAAAATAGTGAAGTGGTAATTAATAAATAAACATGTTTGACCAATAACACATGGCACATGTTAGTTTTGGATCACGTAGAATTGCAAACATTGCCAATCCATTATAACTTTTCTCTGCCTATCTATCAAAGTAACGTATGCGCCTCGTCTTATTTTGCAATAGGCGTAACATGTTAGAGGGCAAGGGGACAAGCGACCACTGACCCTGCCGAAATTACCAAAAATCTGTTTGGAGTCGCGGTTTTCATACTCATAATTTTTGGTTAATAAAAACGAACAAGAAGCAAACGATTTATTTATTATATTGGAACCTCAAATATTAGTTTAAAACTAATGTTTAAATTCAAATTAAAAAAATAAACGCTCATTCTGGAAGAGTTGAGTGTTGTGAGAAACGTTAGTGAAATTCTTTTGAGATAAAAAATCGGAATTATTCAATAAAAGTTACTCTGTGTCCTGCTCATTTAAGTAATTCAGGTCACTTGTGAATCATTAAAGAAGGGGCGGGGGGAGGATACAAAGGAGAGAACTAAATCGGTGACAGTTGTGACATGGCACCATTTTTCAGGGTTGCAAGAAACCCTGGATCAATCAATTCCACAACTGTACCAGGAAGCAGGGGGGGACCTTTTTGACATGCTTTCAATACCGCGAGTTTGCGTTTCCATGCCAAGAATTGTGCGATGACACTTGACTTACCTCAAAATCCAGCTGCTGACTGGTGCTTTGGTAATTGGCCCAATTATATTGCACACTCAGTGGAATTAATGAGGAACATTAAACAAACGTTTTAGGTTCCAAAGTCACATTTCTTGTCCAATTTCAAAATTCAAAAACCTGATCACGTGTGCTTTTCACAAACTATTCAAATGTGCTATTTACAAACTTTAAAAACGAACTCTTAAAAATACTATTGTCGCCCCATTGTGTTTATGATGGATCTTATATTATCTAAAGAACGATGACATCAGCAGCCTAAGACGATGCTATTACTCACAACAGCATGTTGTCTTTGATCTAAAGCGTTAGATTCTGTGGTGTGGTAACAGGTCGAGTTGCCCAATTTCGACAGGTTACGGTGTCAACATAGGGTTCTTTTCGTGTCATTTTACTCGATAAACACTTATGGATCAACTGGAGTTCAATGTTTTAACTGCTCGATTCGTCACTTCAAACTGGGCTGCGTTCCGTAAAACCACGACACCAGCCTCGCACTTCCGGTGAGAAATCTTCGCTTATGAAACGGAACCAGCGAAATTATCCCCAAAAGTCAACATCCCAACATCACCGACCCGTCAATTCAGTGACTGCCATTTTGCTTATAGTTGTGATAGTAAGGTCTTGAGCATATTCGCCAAACACTCGCGTGATTTCGCGTGGTCTTGCGTGATCTTGCTTACCTCTCAACGGAACGCTCTCCAGATTTATAGAGTCGGTAGGATTGTGTTGACACGTGATGGAAAGGTGCTGATCATGTCTGATCTAGGACTTGAACTGGTCCTAGGTTTGATTTAATATCATGATCACTTACAATTCTTACTTTTGCAGGAGGGTATATATGATCATCGAGTATGCATCTGGTGGTGATGCCCTGCGCTATGTCCAAAAGACAGGCGCCCTAACGGAGCACATGGCGAGGTCGTGGGTCCATCAGGTTTGTGACGCAGTGCGCTACCTCCATGACATGAACATTACGCACAGGGATTTGAAATTGGAAAATTTGTTGCTGGATTCCAACAGAAATATCAAAATATGTGATTTTGGTTTCGTAAAGACAAAGTGCTCTATGGGAGAGTTGAGTAAGACGTTCTGCGGCTCCAAGTCCTACGCAGCGCCAGAGATATTGCAAGGCGAACCGTATGAACCAAAGAAAGCAGACATCTGGGCAATCGGGGTCATTCTGTTTATACTGGTCACAGGAAAAATGCCGTTCGACGAGAGCAAAGGAAACGCACATCTCCTCGAAGAGCATAAGAAATTACTTCTGTACTGGCCTCGGGTGAGCAGATGAATTTGACTTTCGACGAATGTTTACATTTTTGGCTTTTCTTACTCAAACAGCATTAGTAGCACAATAGCCATTATTTCGGTAGCTTGTGTGGCCAGAGATGTATCTTTGGTAGTTTGGGTATTTTGGCAATGAAGAACAGCAACTTTGAAAACATCCGAGAAGACGCATAAATGAGGAAATAATTGTTCACATGCGTTAGGCTACTCTACCTATAACAGTGTCAAGGATCACTGCCATCAAATGATTGGTCAGTGATCGAGTGTGGTTGTCACTAGGGATGTTATAATAGTCGAAAAGACAATTTTAATGTTTTTTCAGTTTTCAGTCAAGCGCCGCAAATCACAACACTTTGTTACAGTGATACCGAAAGATTTTAAAGTATGTCTATGTGCATCAATGTTCATTTCGTGCTTTTTTCAATTTTAGATATTTTGTTATTGATTTCCTTTAAGAAGGGAAATTAAGTTCATAGTCTTCTTTCTTTTTAGGGTCCTCGGAAAGTGTCCTCCGAATGTAAATCGTTGATTCGTTATTGTTTTGCTTTTGATTGGCGAACTCGTCCAACCATCAGTGATGTTCTGGCGCACAACTGGTTTCGTCTGCATATTCCCGCGCTTTCTTCCAAGATGCTGCGCAAGGAATGCTATGGTCGCGTGCATGGTTCCAAAGACGAAATGTCTGTCAACGACCCAGGAACGGGGGTATGAGCTATTGAAAGAAAACCGAGAGCCTTGTAACTCAATAGGAAGGTACTTTATCAGTCACAGTTTGCAAGCAAGTTTCGGCGCCGATAAGTCCTGAACGTCGTTGTTAGACGAGGCGCCCAAATACTTTGGTCATTTTTCAGTATGTTTACACGGGGATATCGAAGTTGTTCTTTGTTTGGTGTATTATTAAAAAGAGGCATTTTCTTTGTTTTATTTCAAGTCGTTTAATCAATAAATATCAAAACTTTGTACAAAATAAATGTTTACAAACAACAATATCAAACGAACGCTTGAGCAATAAAAACACAACAATACTAACAATTAAATTAACTTGTTGGTTTTTTAAACGTGCATAATAAATCACTTCTTTGCTGCGAGAAAGCTTAGACAGCGATAACCGCTGCTAAAGTGGATTCATGCGGATAGGCCTACGAAGTGCATCTCAGGTCCAACGTTTTGTCGTAATATGACTAGAATGCGACACTGTACGTTATGCATATAGTCGCTGCCACATCACCGCCGTCTTGTGGGGGACTTGGAAGTCTTCTCCTACAAAAGATAAATCATCCTATCTCAGTACCTGTTCAAACAGGAATTTTTAATCTATGTGTCTGATTAAGTTGGCACTGTGAGTGAACAGATAACTTGAACAGGCTACTCTTTAATAAGGTTTTCATGTTCATCAAAATTTTGATGGTTGAATGACGTCAGTATTACGAGTCATGCAATGCACCTAAAGATTCCACAGTGTTTTCTAGGGTAAAACTATTTATTTGACATCAGTTGATTTGGACCTGAGTTTTGATATTTTGAAATATTGTTTCAGACAATTTGTATTTAGGTGTGCCCTTTTACTGCACTGGAAAGTTTGCAAAACGCCACGAGCTGCACAAAATTTGAAAACTTGTCCAGCAATAAGTAGGAAATTATAGCAATGTGCTCACCCCGCCATCTTTCTTGTTGCTCTTCCCAGCCTAAGGAGGTAAAAACAGAGACTAGGTTATAACGTGCTCACATTTAGTTTAGAATTTTCAATCTAAACATTGTGTTGTTTTGTTCAACGAGTAATGGCAAAAGACGTAACTTGATATAACCGACTGCATTCTCCAATCACCACGTATTTCATTCGTTCGTAATCGTGACTGGAGAGTTATAATACTTAGAAAGAAGTCATTGACAACCTTACCTTGCTGGGTTTACTTTCCGTTTTGGCAGGCTGTCCACCCGTGTACAAATACGAAGAATCATCGTCTATTGTCGGGTAGCTGACTTCGGGCGCCTTTGGTTCTTCCGGTGTGTGAACCTATGATATATCGATACAGTTGTATTTTTGGCGGAATGTTGTGAGAACAAGGGATTATCAGTCATTTTGTAATGAAGGTCAAGTCAGAGGCGGATTATTTTGTCAACAGGTGTCATTACTTATGCTGGCGGCGCCGTTTTGGTTTGCTGGAGAGGGCTTTTTTGTCGTTTGATCGTGTTCCCTGGAAGTGGTTCAACGCCATGAGCCCCCGTAAATCCGGCTGTGTAGCTTTACACATAAATTATCCATAATTTCGTCAATTAGAGTGGAACTTTCACGAAGATCAGCAAACAGTCAAGTGGAATTTGTGGCATGTTGGATAAGTTCCTTAGAGGCAAGAAGTCTTGCGTGATCTTACATCTTCGCAAGATTCTCGCGTCTACGGAACGCACACCTGTTGCCACAGACCCTTTCCGGTGGGTTACCGAAGTCAAGTGGCATTGAATGCTAGAGTAACCGGGGAAAGTT
Organism: Phoronis australis; assembly: GCA_002633005.1. Classification (NCBI taxonomy): domain Eukaryota; kingdom Metazoa; phylum Phoronida; family Phoronidae; genus Phoronis; species Phoronis australis. The sequence goes on from NMRA01000001.1 coordinate 3,205,288, forward strand.
CCGTTGAGACAATGCAAGACAAACCGCGTAAAAAGGGCGAGCGTTTCGTGAGTAAAAGACGATCGTTTCGGGATTCAATCCAATGTGAACAAAAATACGACTGAAAAAATGTTGAATTCGAAGAAATAAAAACTGTTTCGACTACACAATCATCACATGAAAACTGCAAACGTGTTTTCAATACATACTGTATAAACAGGGAGAGAACGGTACACGGTGAAAACCTGAGCTGGCGTAGCAGGAGTTTCAATCACTTCATGAACAGAGGACGTTTTTGGCTTCACCAGAGCTTCAAAAAACTTCTTGTCAGTTGGCTCTTGTCGTTCTTGACGTTTAGTATTATAGGCCGAACGACGGAAGGGCTTCCACCTGCAACAAAGCATGCATGTACTTTGAAAAATGTTATGGCAAATATAAAAATGTACTTATTGAAAATAGCACTACTATTGGTCTTATACCGAGCTGATTAAATACCAAGTCAATTCAACACATGTTTTTAGTAATGCAGTTGTAAACGAAAAGAATAAAGCTGCTAATAACAACTTACCTCTCGTTATCAAATATTAACGGGTACTCAAACTTTTGGTTGGAGCCTGGCTTGTCTTTATCACCCTTGGCCTTGGTAATGTGAGCTAACGGATTCTGAAACGGCGATGTAAAGAGCGTATAGATACAACGTATGGCCCATCTGTTATCTCCTTCTGATGAAAATTTAACTATGGAACTGAATTCATATTGTTAAATTTTTATGACAGTGTAAGTATTTATATGACCAGCAATCATCAGTGCTTCAAAGCACAGATTGTGCTACCGAAATTTGCATAGACTAAATTGTAAAATCTTCGCAAAAATTGCCAATAAAACATCGATTTAAGGTCTGAGTCAACTCATTCTAGAGCATTTGGCTGTACCTCAGTAATATCATACGGCAGTGTCGGCGTGCTGGACGTCTCCTCAGACTGGGGAAAGTTGAAAGGCCTCGGCTGACCATAAAATCCCACGAATCGGCCACCTCGGCCCCACCAAACTCTGTATAACAATTATTGCAAGATGAAATTTCGTATCTGCATTATTAGTAAATCATAGCGGTACAGGAAAATAATATATTTGCCTTTCCCGCCTGGTCGTTAAAGTACATGGACATTATGCAGTATGAAATCTAGAAAAACCGTCAACACGTTAACAACCATTGCATTTATTGGTGCCGAACAGGCAAGAATTTAACAAATAAGCCCAATTCCAAGCTGTAAAAGTCTTGGAAGGTGTGAGTGTAGGCTTTACCTTACTGAGCCATCTGTTGAGCCAGAGATGATGGCTTTAAGGGACTCAATATACTGCAGGCTAACCACTTTCGTCAGGTGCGCGCGCCAAGAGACCACTTGTTGCAGGGAGTCTTCCCCATCGCTGTTGTCCTCCTCACCAGATGGCGCAGGATTCTCGAGAAATTTGCCGATGTCCCATAAAATGATATAACCCTCTGAAGGAGTAAACAATCAATTTCATATTTTAGAACAAGGATTGCTTGGGTATTGGTCAAGATGAAGCCACACAATTTCGTCCTTTTGATCTTTCAATTTCAATGTCTTTCATTATGAGGCTAAAATGCCACTCACGAATTAATACGGAAAAATAGTCATTAATTAACATTTTCAAGAAAATACCTAAAAAAGGTCGAAGGTGGTCGTCTTTTGCGATACGAAACACCTCTTAAGCCATATTAATTTAGAAAAATATATTCATACAGAAAATAGCCATTGAAAATGAACAAATGGTCAAAGGTGTTAATTCATAATATTTTGTATCAATCATGCTTAAAGGTATGTAGTACACAGCACTCACTCTGATCTCCTACAATTAAGATGTTACAATCTTCGTCGTAGCTAAGAGCGGTAATGGCCGAACCCTGACGTCTCGTAACGGAAATCGTCTGACGAAACAGTCGCCTTTCATTATCCATGGTCCAAAAGCGAATATAAGAATCCTGATGCCCCGTAACCAGCACAGGGTCAAATGTGTCTACAATCATGTGGTCTTCGGGATCGACGTTGTCCGCATTTTCTTCATCAATAGTCACGTGAACAGCGTTTACTTTGACATCGTCTGCCTTTTCTTTCGAATTTTCTTCCGTTGAACCTGAAAGCAGAGCGTTAACTAGAGAGCACCCTTATACTGAGGACTTCCATCATCCCATCGCTGAGGATCCGCTTGATTCTTAAATGGAGTAGAATTTTTACGGGGTGGTAACGGCCCAATGCATGTTCACAGGCTAAAACGTTGAACTTAACTATCTGTTTGGATTGCCAAATAACTGACGTAATTTTTTACTACGGGTATTAAATTTTACCTTACAGTTCAAGATTACTGACACACAATTACCTTTCTCTTTTTTCACAACGTCCGATTGGTTGGGGTCATCAGGTGCTCTATCCCCTGTCACTTGCTTGATATCCCCCTGTGATACTTCTTCTGAGACCTTCAAGGATAAACGATTAACGATTAAATATTTAAATGCGCATGGTCAGCACAAAGCGAACAAAAAACTGTAATCCCTGTATGTTGACCTTTGTGTCTGATGGAAATTCAAAAAATCTTGAAATAACGTAATAAATGAAGAACTGACAAAAATGTTTCTTATTTTACATCCAGGTTCTATTACATTATATTACACCTGTGCACTGGCAGGAGTCCGCTTCGATATGCATAGTGTATAATTTATACCACAATATTAGCCTCGAACGGCAGATACAACCGCGTAATAACCCATAAAGTTATCTCACTAATGAGATAACATTTTGGCGGAAAACCGAGGCCGAATTCGAACCCGGGCCTCAAGAGTTTCGAGCCCCGACTTTACCACTACACCAATCAGCGGCTGGCGTCATCGAACGTGAAAATAGAATACTAAATGAGCACGTGCAACAATCGCATGTTCAGCAAAGGGCATTGCACCGACATTTATACGCTATGAAAAATAAGACGCATAATTTCCATAAAAACGATATTTTAATTCAGTGAAATTTTTCTCTCGCGTTCTCTCACTTGTAAATCACCCATCTCCAATTTGAATGCGGGTATCGTGTCGTCGGGATCCTTTGACCTGAGCATTGTACTCAGTTACTAGTGGTTACCTACTTTAGCAGACGATATTTTCCCGGTCGAAGCTTAGCGTGATAAAATGTGTAGTAAGCTATAATAGTTGCTAAACCTTAATTTTCAGATTCACTTTATTTTTGGTTTTATTTTTCAATTGGTTTTGAGTAAAAGCATTATTTGACAAAAATAGCTCGGCTTTTCTTAAAAGGTCACGACCTCCGACTCCGGCCCTCTAACATAGGAAGTAGTTACAAAGCCGAGGAAGGGACGATCAGAAGCTGAGGACGCCTGTGGAGGAAGGTAGATCGATTCATTGCAATGTTTCTCGTTCAGCATGTGAAATGAATAGATTATTACATGTTCTCAGTCGTTATCCCCCTTATCTAGTGCCCTCGTGGATTTTGTAGAATTACCACCCACGGGGCTAACGCCCCTAGGACGATAATTCTCCAAAATCCACGAGGGCTCTAGATAACGGGGGGTCACGACTTGGCTATTATCTAGCTCTTTTAAATGGGCCGGCTGTCACAACGGCCGGCGGGAAAGTATACCTCTCTCCAGCGAATCAATGTCACATTCTAAATAACCGAGTTTGTCCCTAATTGAAGGATAACTCTGTCGTTGTGATCTTTCCTACGCAACTCTTACAAATAGACCCAGGTTGTCAAGCTTTATACTGTTTTTCGAACACTCACGATAGTTGGTCGTCGAGAATGAGACATGGCGGATTCACGAGCTGGTCGTTCTGTGAGTTCGTCTTCATCGTTATCGTCATCAAAATGTTTCGTTAAGCTCCTGTGGAAATATCAGGAAATAATACTTTCATTTGTGTCCTCATGAACTGTGGCAACAGATTCCTTGTGATGTGTATTCAATCCTAGTAAGTATTCAGACAAAAGAACTCTCTATGGAAGTAGATTTATTCGCGAGTCTTAACTGTTGTTGTAACTGAAGAAAACAGTCAACAAACGACATTTCAATATATAAGCGTTTTCTGAAACATGTCCATGGACAAACTTGATGAATATTAAAAAAATAACATTTGAAAAGATTAAATTAAGGACAGTTTATTGTTCTCTCCCCTGGAAACTATAAAATGCACGAGAAAGTTTAAAAACGGATTTAGTTTTAATTTTGAATATATTTTGCGACTTTGGACTTACTTTATGAACGCGGGATCCAGCCGCCTGTTTTTATGTACGAGTACGGCGAGGCAGTTGCATCTTTTGTCTGGGGCAGATCTACGCCTCGCTGGCCGACTTCGGCTTAACGAAGTTGCTGAACTGGCGTTACTCGACTCCGGTAAGATAAACCTGCAGATTCAAATGATATTTATTGTCGGAAATGTTGATACCAGTCCTCTTCAGGAACTATACTTACCAAACGTAAAAACGTAAAGCAAGTATTGAGGCATATATAAGTTATAAAACTCTAACACTTCAAAATTCTTACGGTTGACAAAGAGTAGTTTTTAATATCGCCTTATACAAAAATGTTAAATCGTCATTTAAGGAAAATTCTTAATTAAAATTCACAACAATACCAGCTCAATTGTCTTACAAAATTCATTGACATTTGTTGATATTTATAAAGTACGATAACAACCACATTCAGTAATTGTATTTGAATTCACAAAGCTGACATGGTACAACTGAATGTAATCAAACCAATAAAATATTAAAAGCTAAGGATGACTTCAACTTACAAGTTTTCTACTCCGGATTTCTCGAGGTTCCATAATAAGGTATTACCATTGGAACATCCGGTGAGCACTCTCTTTGGAAGCTGTGACGTCATGCACAGCATCTCGTGACTCGTCAGCAGATGGTCCTGGAATACGGCCGGAAATGGTTAGTTCTCACATGTTTTACATTGATAAAAAGACGTGTGTTGCAAAATCATTCCTATCATCATCTCGTGTACCAGATGTGCGGCGAGATTCTCGCAAAACAGAAGAACACATATTACTTCGCAAGATATCGCCACATATGAAAAGCGAAGCTCGGATCATACTACCTTACTTGGAGAGCTTGAATCTCGCTAAGGAATCATTTTTGCGTGTACAAACCTCTACCCAGGTTTATATTTTGCTTTCAAATCATTTTGTGAATCGTGGTAGTGAAATTTTGTAAGAAAATATAATGGTAACCATCATGAATTAAAATAGGCTTGTTTTCACTGAAACGATTCAAATTTTCGTTCCATAACAAAACAGAATCAAATATGTCTTTGAAGAAGAACCAGATGAAAAATTACCTTTCTGTAAGCACTCGATGCATATGTTGGTTCCGTGCTGCCTATATCCGGTAACGGTGTGCTCTTATTGAATGTGGTGTCGCCCGTTCGAGGACTAATAGGTGTATCCCTCGGGCTGACTGCCTCTTCCGCTTGACTGTAGTAATAAATATCTGAGAACTCCGTCAGTAGAGGCAAGTCGTGATTATTTTCGGGATCCTGTAAATCACATCATTCTTTATAATTACCATGGAGCCATGCGCCAAATATCGGCGTTAGAATGTTACGTATTTAGCTTGTAAACTTTTTAAAAATCGAGAGTGTTATGCAGAACGAACATAGATTTTACACTTTTACATTTTCATTTGAAGCTTCAATTAATTTGGTTGGACTTTTATATACACATGGGGGCATTAAATATAAATTCTCACTACAAACAGCCTCATCTTGTTGCTCCATCCCGTTGCTAGGATACATCGCTCCTCGTCATTTTTAAAATACAACAATCCTGTAATACTGAGATCTTCATCAGGATGACCCTTTCCGGGTTTGTATTTGATCTCTTGGCCAGATCCGAAGTCCCAAATTTTAAGAGATCCTGGAACACGAAACATGTTCACATTTTATTCAAAGGAGTTGTTACAGTCTGCATAAAAGGTAACGTGACAATGATAGACGTTACTTTAATGAACAGCTCGAGAAATTGATTTAAGATTATAGAGATTTAATTCATATATTCTGCTACCGAACATTTTTGGGAGAATAATGGCCCTCTTTGCAAGAAAAGAGACGCAAAACATCCATGTACGTACAAGCTTTGTATCCAGTACACACAAGACTTATTTATATTTTTGTTAGTGAATCAAAACCAATTTTGGGGAAGTGCGGTCGTACTGAGCTTAAGAATTAGTTTTCAATTACCATCGGTGGCTCCGGTAACAAGGCGGTAGCCTGTCTTGTCAAGAGCCAATGACGTCACTTCTATATTAGCACCATGGGGGTTAGGGACTTGATAAACCAATTTGCCGGTTTCAACTTCCCATACTTTAATTATGGACTCGGCACAAACAGATATAATCTGGTTGAGCTCACTGTTAAATAGTATCTGGAAATAATAATGTAGAATATGTTAACAATGCATATGCCGTTAGTTTACAGTTTCGAAGATTTAGACGTTCGTGAGTGTCATCTGAAAATTATTCCAAAGGTATTGTAGTTTCCTGTGCAATTAGAACATCGTTGGCTATACTGTGAGATATTCGAAACACCTCGGGTATTTTCGCCAGGATATCTCAAATTTGAGTATACGAAATTGCCTGAGTTTTTCTGGATGGACTCAAGGAAGACGTTCCATCTCACGTTGGAGGAACAAACAAAATGAATCATTTTGGATTTTAACGAGAGACATACGCTATGAGTGAATAAGGCACGAGAACCAAAAAGTCGATGAACTGAAAACGTTACGTTTTTCACGAGACAGATCCAATACTTTTACAGACACTCAAGACTAAGTTTTGGAAAAATCAAGATCTCGCAAGACCATGTGCAAAATCCCACAAGTGTCAGGCGAGTGTTTCGCGGATAAGCTCCGGACCTTAGTCGAGTACACTAGTAAAATGGCCGCTACTAAAATGATTGGTCAGTGAGGTTGGAATGTTAGAATAGGAACAGGCTTAGCTCTTATTAAGAACGCTACTTGCGTTCCACAGCCCAAGATTTATCACCGGAATGTGTCGCGAGTGTCTTGCGTATACGGAACTCGCCCCAGGTATTGGTTATTGGGAAAGGGGCTATTTCCGGTAGGAGAAATGAACCCTCCTTCATCAGCGGTCACAAAATGGTGAACTTTCTTTTCGCTTATGCCTTGTTCACTTATTTATGATTTTTTACTCGAAATAAGCTCTGTGTTCAGATTGGTTGATGAGGCTACTTGGAAGAAGTGCGCAGTAATTAGTTCTTACGTGGTTGATTGGTCTGTCATGGGTATGAGGTACTTGCATTGTGTCTTGGACAGCTCGCGTGAGAGGCCAAGCGTCAAACACACTGGAGCCTGAAAGCATATAGAGTGAAGTTAGAAATTATCCCCACCATGCCGTGAGGTTGATGAATCTCAACGCTAGCAGGGAAACGTATTCAAGTTGACAGAGTCATTAAATATATCGTTGAATTATAAATGATTGTCTGTAATTTGTTGATTAACAATAAGACTGTTAAATAGGCCGAAGTCGGAAACCCTCCAGTCGACTAAAATGGATTATTCTACGCAAATAATTTTTAACAGCTCCATGGTATTTGCTTACGTGTGGTTGTCAGAGTTCTAAATTACTGCAAACTCTCATCCCCAACATGCACGAACTTTCGACATTTACGACTCTACTTTGGTCTAAAATTTCTAATTTGAAAACAGCAGTCTGTACCTGTCATTAACCGGTCGTGTTTATCGTCAAATAGCATGCTGTAAATTCGCTTTTCTCCGGGTCGCTCCTCGTTGTCGGTAAATACCTACAGACCATAACTGATTAATAAGAAAGTTCATCGTCGTATTGAACAAAGTCCGCAACTATTTAACAACGTGTATGTGAGCGATCATGTCTTACTTACATTCTTAGACTAAAACATGGTGTAGTGTATTTAATAAAGTGGTAGTTTACTAATGCTGAGGCATTTTCTCTTCGTAGAAGATTTAGACTATTTAGAATTATCGCTTTTTGAGCAGACAACAATAACAACAACGTCACATGGCTTCCCTTTGAATTTCAAATGTTTCAAGTGCACAGCATATCAAAATGTTGAAGTTTTAAAATGAAATTGGGTTGAGCGCTATGACACAAAGCTAACGTAAATTTTACAAAAACCAATTCAAGGCTTCCACTATGAAATTTCTCGAACTCGTTTCATACTTATCATACCTTTTTTACTTAGAATAGTCTACAGGAACGCGTTCCGTAGACGCAAGACACCCGCAAGTAAAGCTAAAGTGATCACATGCTTCGCGTCTAATGCATGGCGATATTTCGCAAAGATGTGAATGATCTTGCTTTTCTCGCAAGTTTCTTGCCCTACAGAACGCGTCCTTGTTGTTGCAAGTTGCACGGTGATTGGAAATCAAAGTTTATCGGCATCTTATTTCAAGAATAGTGCAGTAATACCGCACAAGTGGAATGTATCGTCCTTTGACAGAACTCGTTTTAATCAAATGTGTTTTCCCGTACCTGTAAACTAGTGAGTGTGTGGATGTCCCAAACCCGGAACACTCGAGCCGTTGATAGACTTATGATGTGCTGGTCTTTTTCATTGCACGCAATCTCAACGATTGTAAACAGATGACCAATCAGTTTACCTGGAAGACAATGAACCGTCGTAGACAAATACAATTAAAGATACCCTAAAGTTACTTCTAAGGCAGCAACTGAAAGTGTGGAGTACATATTCACTGACGGATCTAGGATACGTCACAAGGGGATCCAATCACACCTAACAAAGAAAATAACTGCTGTACCCGCAAAACCGACCCCGTTGTTTTGGTTGCGTCAAGAGGTCCTCGTCTATGGTATTTATGTATCAATCGGTATCGGATGTGACACATAGATGTTTTAGATACAGAAAAAGGTGATTGAGATCGGATAGATGTACTTCAAATAACGGATCTGAAGTTAGGCCATTAATTCTTAGGTGAGTAACGACGAAACCCCTTGGTACACCACGTAAGTCTCCCACTGTAGATTGCACACCCCCTTCTTATTATGGTAGGTAAGGAACACACCACTGACGGGCACAAAATAACTCGAAAAAAGCAGCATTGAAGGGTCATAAATCATTAATTAGTTAACTAAAAAAGAAACTGTTTATTTGCGTCCATGTCACCTTGTTTATGAAACACGCGTCTTCGTGGGGCTGTTAATTTTGTACAAATATTTTGTATATCAACTGATGGCAAATCACACATTTCACACAATACAAACTGTGATAACTGTCGAAATAAGACAAGGACAACACACAACCTTAACAAATCAAACAATCGGAAAATGTGGCAAAACAGGCGATAGTCAAGTCGTCTTTAACAAGACGTAAAATGATATAAAATGTGCATTGTATCAGTGAGAACCCAAACCTGTAAATAAAAACAAAAATGAATTCTTCAGTCTTATACTTACTGGACGGAGCACGAGGTAGCATTAACCCTAAACAACGTTTAAACAAATGAAGTGTTCGTGGTGGTATGGATATACTAGCAGTTTGCATAAGCTAATCTATGACGTCGTAAGAGGGGACAACAAAAAGTGTTCAAGTAAGTCCCCAAATGGCATGCCGAGAGCATTATTTCTTTCTTTTTTTGGTCGCGTCTGCAGGGGCCCCTACATCAGCTTGGCTGCCCAGATTTCCACTTCCAAGTTTTGTCGCTTTCTCAGCTGGTATTGTTTCAAAACGTCCATGCACCATTATATATCGATTTTACTAAAATCTCTTTCGGATGCTTTCTTTAGCGTATAAGATGCAGAAATGATGACAAAATATCTTATGATTAAATCCCTTTAAAAAAGCTCGTAGTTTGCAAATTTCCAGAAAAATCGACTAATTTTGTCATTTCGGTGCTTGTTTTTGTAAGCATTACACAACACTGATCCATTGTAGAACATTTCAAATGCGTCTCTGCGTTACTTGGTTACTGTTTGAGCTAAATGCTAAAAATAAAAAAAATCTTTTCAGGTTAAGCACCTCAGACGTATTGTTGTGCCACACCTTTTCTCATGTTTGTGGCTGCAACCATTACCTGTTGGTCTTGAGAATATGTGAGGGTGCCATATTCGAATGACTTTATCGACCCCTCCTGTGGCAAGAACGTTGGCACGTGCGCAGTAGTCGAACGCGTTGACTCCTTTAGGAATGCACACTCCTCTGAGCTCCCTGGAAATAGACAAATCAGTGTACAAAATGTTTTAAAATCATTTCTTTATTAAATCAATGTTTATTTGCCATAAAACTAAAAAATAAAGTCACTTGAGCTCATAACATCAGCCCATAATTCACCCCTTACTGTGATAGGAATCGATTTCCATTACTATCAAGAAATCATCAACGATTCAAGTAAGTCCTTCAGGGACTATGTGCTTAGGTTTAGTATCCCTAAACACAAGGATTTGTACCTTTAATGAAATTCATTTGTGCTCACACAAGAAAACATTGCGAGACGTGTTACGTCACTGGGACTCCATCGTAAAGATTGCTATACAATTGTTGACTTTCACCGAGGTCAATATGCTGGTTTTCAGACCCCGAAAATATGACAATGACCGAAGACGTTTCTCTCTTTTGGTAACTAACCGTAATTCAAGTTGCAAAAAATGATAAGCGAAGCCTCGGCCGATCAAAAGTTTCCTAAGCAAAAAAAACCGTGTAGAAATATTTTCCGCTTACAACTTACTCATTGTGTTTTACAATTCTGTCGACCTCTTCGAGTACGAACGAATTATTACTACTTGGTGAACATGATCCGAAACATTTGAGCTCAGGGAAGTACTTCACTTGGACCACCCAGTCATCGTGGGCTTTTCTTTTGTAAATAGGACTGTAATAAAAATACAGACATAATCATCTAGAGAATATCGTAATAAAAGAACGGACGTAATCTGCTAGAGCATACAGTCAGTATACATGACGTCACAAATATTGCGGCTGACATTGAAACTGAACACTAAACGCTATTTGTAGGCCCATGTGCTACGTTTTAATAGATAACGTATGATGTCATGTTATGAAATTACCAATCAAATTTTGTCTTTCAGGATGATGATAAAATGTAATTCAAGACAAATCTACTCAATATACCTATTAATGCAGTAACTTATTCGCGAAAACTTTGTTAGGGCTCTTCGCGGGTCAAAATGAGGTAACGGAATGATTAACGTTCCGCCTAATTTATCATGTCCAAATGATAACAATATTTACTGCATGTCAGGAATAATGATAACTGTTGAATAATTAATCTTATACTCAGCTTTCGTGATTTTTGAGTTGTTATTTTCTAAATCACTAAATACATATCGTGAACGCATTGTATACTTACTAACTCAAATTACTAGGATCGATGATAAAATTCTGGACGTTTTTCTTGTCGATTTTTGAATTCTTCATCGTCAGATCTTTGCCACATATCGTAAGTAGGTTGATATTTCCCTGGTCGTCTCCAAATATGATCGTGTCTTCATTCATCTGATTCTTAGCGTACGGTACGTAAGTCATGCATTGCGGAGAATGCTCAATAGGTTTGACCACGAATATACTCTGAAATAAATTGCACGATCAAGCTGGATAAACTTCAACCAATTTTCCCCTTATTTCTAATTTGGCTTGTACACACACTAACACCAGAACTTAGTTATTAATCCAGGAAAACTGTTAGTTGCTTCAGGTGTGAAGTGTTTTTGTAATATGCTTCAGTGACATGGAGATAGTTGATTTATTTTAATTAGCCAAAACTAGCTATAGTTATGCTACAGATTTCCGATTTGAGAGCAAACCACAGGTGTTGTGTGAAATGAAACAATTAATTCACATGCACCTGCGTCAAACATTACAGAACTACAGGTTGCATCACTTCGTGTTTTATTTTTTAAAATATTTATTTCTAAATACACCGTGCCCTCGGGAAATCTCCGGAGAATATTCAAAGGGTGTCATTTGTCTTTTCGGAAAGCACCTCTGTTGCCTACGTCAGACTTGTTTCCACAACAATAAAACGCCGTCTCAGCCTTACCTGGTTTTTCCCTTTGGCTCTGCAGTCCCATATCACTAAACTCCTCTCCGTGCTACAAGCCACACGACGCAAGCTGGGCAGATAGTCACAACCAGTCACCCAAGCCGATTCCTAATGGAGATATTTGATTGGTTAAAACAATTAAGATCCGGGACCTTCGGCAATCAAAAGTGATTGACACTATAGGCAACGCCTCCTTGAGTAAACGGTTGCTAATAGCAACAGTGTAGTGGTACGAAAGAGACAGATGTTAACTTAAAGATAACTTTGGAAAACATTGATTACGAGCAGAGATCCCTGAAATTCGTATTTTCACCATTGAAAGGCGTTTCCCAGAAAATTAACTGTAAAATTTTACCATGAGTGACATGCAGCATTTGGGTGATTTGCTAATTTTAATTTTTCTCATCTGATAGTCGAAAATTTAACTAATAGTTTTTGCCGTGTGTATTATCATACAAAACTTACGTTGATATCTGTACATCCCTGTAGGCGGAGCTGAAAAATAAATGGACCGTCGTGAACATATACTAAAGCATTACTGTTTTTGTTAAATGCCATGATCGTTGTAGGCCTACACCAACGAATCTCTTCACCTTTATTAGAAGTAACAGAATTACATTCGATATACACCATTCAGTGAATAAACATGAGACTGAAGGTAATTAAAATCCCAATAAAATCCACAGATTCAAAGATTTGATGTAACTTCGATCAAAGAATTTCCCTAGGATAAACATTTTTAGTTCATTCGTGATCTGGCACGGGTACGTTTTATAACAGAGAGGCTTACTTTCATCGTCCAGAGAGACAAGGTGCCCTTCTGTGACCCCGTAATATAGAGGTCAAGCGCCCGGATGTACTTTATACATTGAATAATGTCTCTTCTCTTACGATCGCCTGAAAAATGCAAATGTTTATTCATTTAACTAAACTAACAGTATGTGTCATTAATTTCTGATTAGTTTGAGCCTAGACCTAAAGCTGGGTATAGTTCAGTAACGCTAGTGCCACGCTACAGAAGCAAGATCTCCCGAGATTGCGTGAGATATCGTCGTCTCTTGTAAGAAATGCTGTCTTGTGAATCCGTATGGTCGTGCACGTAAATGAAACAATAACTTTTAGCTAAGAGGGTCGTGTTTGTTTTCTCTAGTTTAGAACAGATATTAGCATCTCGTAAAGGCAGCTTTGCGTGTGTCTGCGATCTTCTTGTCAATCTTTCTAATTTTACATAAACGTTCTTTTTCATTCCGAAGTTCATTTGTGCTTACCATTTTGTTGATGCAACGCAAGAAATTCAAAATATTCTCAAAATCGTATTTTCTTTTCTTGTTCATTTTGAAAAAAAATATGAGGTTATGGGGAAACAGCATCACTTGAGAAAAATAAAACTAGAAGAGCGTCTTTAAGGCAGCAATAAAGCCGCGTTCCGTAAAGGAAATTAATTTTTGATTTAGGCCACTCGACGCTATAACATTGGCCTCAGATTGTCCTTTACTCAGATGAGAAGTGACTTTTAGTCTTGCAAAGAACTGAAAGTTCGGCATAGCTCGAGACCACTCTTAATTTTCCATATAAAATGACACGCCGTGACAAGTCAACTTCCAGAGCCTCGATCTCAAGTAACAACGTGATGCCAGTTCTTTCTACATCAAGCCCAGAAATCCCACTTATTTTGACCGAGGAACAATTTGAGACCAATTTCATGACGGTAAGTGCTCTAAATCAAAAGGCTTTTTTGTCACAGAAAACGGGTTTATACCGCTTTAAAACTGCAAATGAAATAGCGACAGCTATGGGCAAAATGTCATGAACTATTTTTGAATTTGGTCCAGACCACCCTACGTCTCTCATTCTGTATTTAAAAGCTGACGCAGTTTCAGCTCTCCGAAACATGTACACTTCTTCATTAAGGAATGGATCTGGGGTTTAATCAATTTGATCGCATTCTGAACAAGCAAAAAGGTTAATTCTTGTGGTCACGAAGACTTTGAAAGCAGCAAAGCACGATTCGATTGATAAAGTTATCGTCAACAAATATAACGTACATAGTAACATTTTATACTGCACGAATTTCAACAATTATTTCATTGAGTGGTTGTCTTAAGTCAGAGTACGCGGTGCAGGGTATTCAAAAATAGTCAACGTAAACAAAACGCTATTGTTTAGTTTAGAGGTTCCAATACCTATTGATCTCTTATTGGCGTTTACGCCCGATTTGTTGTTTTGAATAAAACAGAAGAGAACGTGGTTCGATAGTTCTGGACGGCGATCTTACGTTGGAGTAAAGCAACTACAGGACAAGAATGCATGTTGTCCGATAACGTGTTTGCACCGCATTTTTGGGCCAATTATATTGGGCTAACACTCGGAGAATTCGTTGCTGACAAAACTCGAGGCTTAATTGACTTAGAAAACCGGCAGTGATACGGAATTGTTTTTTCAGATTATTTGTCGCATTTTCGTAAAGAAAACTGTTTCAGTTGTTTGTGCACGGCAGCGTGTATAGGCCATTAAAACAGAGGTAGCGTAAATGCAAATATATGTTATCCTAAATCCACCAAGGCGAATAGTTCACATGACATTCTCGGTTGGTACTGCGTGATAACCTCGGATAACCTAGTTATGTTAGTGCAGGGGTGCCATGTCATTAGTTTCACCTTACAACCGATGTACGACATTTACTCTACGTTATCACCTAAAGAGTCTACAGCAGTTTTTGCTGTGGGCCTTCGTTTTAGTATTGTATATTGTGCTGTTTTAAACATAGGAAAATAAAAGTTAAAACGTGCCTACAAACAACGATCCTGCAGTAGATCACAGTTGAGCCCTGCCACAGCCACGCGCGATGACTTGGTGACCACTGCATGGCGAGTTAGAATCACGGATTTTTGTCCTGATTCCCTTAGCGTCATGGTGCTAACCTATTTACTGCACAGTAGGCGTTCTCCTGAGGTTTATAAGACGTCATGCAAGTTTTTCAATGTTATAAACCTTATGCGAGCTTATGCAACAAGATGGCGATTTCTCGTACTTTTCTGCTTGGAAAAGTGTACTATTGTAATTTTACCTGCCGCATCGCCGACACGAGCCTTCTTGGAGACAGTGAATACGTTTACTTCTTCACCCACCGATATTTCCTGTTCTTCATTCTCCGATTGAAAGTAGCCAAACAACTATAAACCACAAAACAGAGACAATTTCTCACCACCATTATAACATTTGGCACAAAGCAAAAATAAAGATAACAATTAGCCACCCTTACTCAAATTTCTCAAGGAACATATGAGAAATTGGAAATCATCGTAAAACTGGATTGAAAGTGATTTTACCAACCTCGTTCGATATAAAGATCGTCCATTTACGTGTGACGTAATCGTGTACATTACTACATAAATGTAAATTATTATAACGTTGTACGGAAAATGACGAACTGTATCGAATGAGCGTGATTTTTATTACATAACCTAAGTTTAAATATCTTTGTGACAACACATACACTATACATAACAGACAATTGAGACTAAAAATAAGAAGGTCTCCACATTATTCGAACTTCCCCAAAAATGTTGTTTTTTGTAATGAAGAATTTGTCTTGAAATTAAACGTATTTTGTCTTCGAAGCTATGAGCGCAAATGTTTCAGAAAATAGTAAATCATTTGAAAGTTAAGTTGATGTGTGGTTCTTGCTCGCGTGTTCCACGCAATCTGATTTCTACGCGTGTGCCAACTTACAATCTCACTACCTACGCATTTCATCAGAAAGCCTTTTCGCTAGCTACGATCCAAATACACGATGACAGCACAAATAGATCTTTAAATAATGGCGGTCTTAATTTACATACATTTGCCTAAATTACGATGTATCCACCTTCAAATTTGCTCCATTAGATTCATTAATCAATGGAATACAGGTGATGGTGTCAAAATAACCTACCTGTGGCAGTAACAGAATTTGCATAATGGTGGCCTTAATTTGCATATTTAAAAATGCCCAAGATGGTTAAAATTACAACCCAGCTAAAATGCTTCAGGGTTACCACCTGGACATGAAACAAACAAAAGCATCATACTACCGAAAATTTCTATGGTCCCATATGCGCTACTAAACTATAGTTACTCTAGTTACGAAAAAATCATGCCTAGTGGCATGCCAAAAATGTCATTTCATCATGAATATTTTTCACCAGCTGATCGAGTGACTTGTGTAATAATTGATGAAAACGACGTTCCACAGAGACGATGACATATTGATCGTATGCTCAAATAAAATAAAAAATTCAGAACAAGCCAATTGAGCAAACACAGTCCAATCTTGTCAAGCAAAATTACATCCTTCCGATTTCCAGCCTGTGAAACGAAATTTCTATTCCATACGGATTTATTTATTAATTAATATTTACCTCGCTCCAGTCAACGTCTGCGTCTGGATTGGTGGAAATTTTTCTGTAGATGGCTTTTAAGTCATGATTTTTTATGTCAGCACCGAAGAGAGCTCGAATCGCTTCACAAAACTGGTCGTAGCGTAAATTCTCTGCAATAATAAACAGTGTTGGTAAAAATCAACACTAAATTTGGGACGATACATCTTCGAAGTTATTCCGATATATATGTGTTTCCAATGGCTAGACAATTATGAAAACGAGAGATATCCTATCTTTACTAACGACGTGAGTGAGCAAAAATAGATGTTTTAATCGATTTCACAGAACATTTTATTTGCTGCCTGACATGTACGAACACCGTTTGGCAGAGGAGAACAGCCCATCAATGGTTACCTTTACAATGTGAAACCGTCTGAAGATTTCCATGACCACCTTTGGATGCGTTTATGATTTGAACAAGCGTTAATGAACACTGAAAATTAAAAACAACTAATTCGGATTTAGGAATAAAAGTTTCTCAGCAAACGCTGTCAAATGTTTGGGTTGAAATTTTATTCATGACCTTTCACTGAAAGTAAGTCACTAACGTAAAAACATGAGCTCGACTCCGGTGGGACTCGAACCCACAGCCTCCGAATCTCTTATTTTACCACTAGAAGTCCGACGCGCTATCCATTGCGCCACGGAGCCAGCCACGCGAATATGTGACACGTATTGCACTTTTCTGATAGACAAAATTCGATAAAAACCAGCTTGACACAGTTCAGCACACCGCATCCATGATGGTTATCAGACCATATAATATATACAAACTTTGCATCCCGTGTAGAATTTTTACTAATCAGACCGGCAATAGCCAACCAAAACAATTTGTGGGTAAGGAAGATGCAGGGGTTAGTGTTCCCCTGGGGATGGGTTGCCAGACCCCGGGCGCTGAGCACGGTTACTGTCGTTTCATGACTCACCTGTACAATGGTTTCCTAGCATTGTTATACGTATACTCGTTAAAGACAAGTTTGTCTCTGGGATTGCTACCATGAGATTTTCATGTGAAAGTGCCACCGAATAAAGTAACTCTTGCGCAAAAACCGAATTCGACACAAGTATGAAAAAAATTCCTGGACCTCGATGGGATTTGAACCTGCGGTCCTCATTTTTGCTGCCACTGGGAGCTTGTTGCTACGGCCCCACGGGGCGGACATTGTTGACGAGAAAAGTAACTTCATATACATTAGTAGTAGTAGTGGGGAATCGCAGTCACTAACCCTGCAGTAGCAGTCAAACTTCTGCACTGAGCCAAAAATATCGGCGAGAAAAGCAATTTTCTGAAGTGTGACGCAGAGAGGTACCGGTCCCACTCCTTTCCAGTTGCAGCCAACACTCATTCACTGAGCTAGCGCTTCGAAGCGTATTGATATCGTAAAACACCGGCCCTGATTTCAGTGAATATCTGGCTGACAACGGCGAGAATGGGTGACGATTTGTAATAAAACCCCAACAAATCACCCAATTATGTTGCATTTTAGCTCTGGTCATAATTAATAAGACCCAAAGAAGCCTATCCCACCTACTAATAATCCAAAAATGCGTTTTTCGGTCGTAAACCCGATAATGTCCCTTTGAATAGTAGAGTGTTATAAGCTTATTTTAAAATCGTAAAGAAATACTTGAGTTCAACGATCCTCTTGCACACAACGGGGGGAAGTTGGCGATCGGTAATAAAATCACAAAGGCACATCGGAATTTATAGCTCTGGTCAAAGCTGGTACTAACAATGCAAGTTCAGGGAGTCTGTGACATCCAACAATAATTAAAAAAAAATGCGTTTTCTGTCGTATTACTGATGATATTCCTTTAATATTGATAGTTCATCATCTCATTTACATGTTTTGTTCCACTACACATGCACACTGAAGTGCACAAATGCAATTAATTAATAAATAGTTTCCGTGATTTGTTTCTATCATACCTCAAACAAAGTTACGATGTATTGAATAAAACTCGATGAAAAATAAAAACTCCAACCCATCCATTTGGTAAAGCACGTTTTGCTTTATTTTCTTTTTTCACGATAGTGTAAAAACTTGATGCTCTAACGTAGTTCCCCAAATTCCACGCGTGAAGTTTTTCTTTACGATAATTTTACGTTAGCTGCCACCCGATTATTTCAATCAGAATTATCTTTAAAAAATGCTTGAGTTGCATTTCTCCAAATTATTCAGTCAAAGTGCAAACACGCACATTAGTCAAACCAATTTGGCAGTCCTACACTGTAAATGACCATACAAACATTTTGAGACGGCGAAAGTATACTTGGGTGTGTTTACATTGCCGCTGCTACAAGGTCTTTATCTCTATCAACTTCAAGTCAATGTGACGCTTTGTTTTGATTAATATTTATATCAGTTTACCTTGCGGATCGGTGAGTGTTGGTCCTCTACGCCTGGTTACTCAGTAACGAACCGACAGAGGGCAAATTTTGTGCAAATCCAGTTCTTCGAGTAAATGGTGGTGTGTCCTGTTTAGAGAAAAATCTACGAGTTCCTTTTCTATTATTTGATTATTTAACACTGTTTTATTCTAGTTTGCCTTTGGTAAACAATCCTACTGATTGGAATTACGTTTCACTCTGTTTATCTGGCTAAAAACGAAAACCGAATTAAGTCTTTTATTCATCGGTTTCATATTCCTTAGCCTTTAGAATTCTATTTTCGTTACCATGCAACAAGAACTCAGCGACTCACTGAGAGATATTAGTACTTGGAACCAGCAAGGTAGGTTTGAGCACGTCTTTTGTTTGCTTGGTATTTAACAATTAACAATTACAAATGCAGGACAGAATCTGAAAACATGACATTCGTTTTTTTAACTCGAGTTCAAACAATAGTTTATTCCCACTAGCAGTTTACAGAGCGATTAAAACTGAAAACGACTAAAATACGGTATCGTAGCTCTTCGGCTGGACCACACTCAGAGAAGTTTATCGATAACCTTGTTCGGCGGAATTAATTAACAACTGGAACGTCACTTTGACGATAAGATGCCCCAATATACTCCTTGCAATCAGATTGTCATTTATTGAACCCTTTGGAACTAGTGAGCACGGAGTAAATGTAAAATTCTGTTCTGGGTTGAGAATCGTGACGATTCTGTCTCTATCACAGACAGCGTACAAGCTGTAAATTTTCAATCTCAAACCTCATTGTCAAGAATGTCTGCCATTGATTGTATAACAGACCATCAAAATGGGTTTCACTACCTTGTTGGTTAATAGCTCTGCTCTTCACATTAATCATAAATCGATCCAAAATAGAAATTTCAATACTTATAACCACTTTATTTACTGCGCTCCATTACGGTCGTCTACGCAGTATGCACTGGGTACTTATATAACGCGGAAAACGTTTTGATTATCGCTAACACTATGGGCGTGTGTCGTAAAAAGTCCATGACATCCTATAACTTTTAGTTTGCTGTATTGTTCAAACAAATGCAACAATAGTTGATCTTTTTAAGTGATATTTCAACTAACAGAAGCTAATCCAAATGAGAGCGCCGTTAGTTTATTCGGATTTATTTTTTTTTCTCGTGAATGGCTTCGCACTTGACGTTAGAGCTGTACAGGGGACGGTAAAAGTTTTCATCACAAAAGCATTAACTACTAAGATTTCATTTACCTGAAAGCTTAGTGCTGACGTTAAGATGAGTTAAAAAGTCACTACTCAAATACACTGCAGATAAATAAAGGCAATCCGAATACAGATGCATTTACCAGGCAAATTGACAGTTCAATTACGGTTACGTGTAGTCCTACGTGTATTCGTAATGTACATCCACTGCTTGTTAACAATGAACAAACCCCCGGGGTAGAGACGCTGTTCTCAAGTTTGTATTTATTCTTGTATTGGACATATTCATGACTTGTACATAAAGAATGGTTGAGTTAGTGTTACAAAAAGCACACGCAACGTAGACGGATCTTTGTATGCTCTCCCAGTCCGCTGACATCTCTCACCAGTATTAATAACCGTGTACTTGTTTTCCTACTCTTGGTGTGCTCGTTATTTCATAATATTATTTGATATAACATATTGTTAACGATAAGTCATGACATAGGTGCGACGTAATTCTTCACACGGTGGCTTCTGAAGGATGATTATGAGTGCCAGAAATTACAATCCTTAATTTATGTAGAATAATTGAATTTTGTTTGGCGTCATTTTATAGATAATGATGAGAATAGCAACCAGAGAAGTCATTTGAACACCGGCACACAAATATAAAACACGTTTGACAACAGAGGTTAACCTTGTAAGGAATATACAATAGGCGGGAACAACAGTTACCATATTGCTCCACAGTAGAGATCGAAACTCAGTCATTAAAACACCGTGGAGTCTGTCACCCTTTGCTCTGTGATTATAATTGCACCTGTGGAAATTGTCTACCCATTGCCTGATTAATATCTACAGATATTCGGTTACTGTTAGAACGAATGGGAGGAATGCGATGTTTCATGTTGACGGTAGCATTGATTGCCTTACCTGTAATCAACTGCCTGCGCTCTTCAGCTGTTGCTTCGACATCTTGAAGAGTCAACTCCTTCACGAGTTCTTGGAAGTCGTTCAGTCTTTTCTGAAATGTTCCCACGGTGTAGGGTCTCTGTAATCCACCGGCTCCACTATGTTGCCGTCCCAGTGACATGGACGACATCACCGAGCGACAAAGGTATGGCCGGCTCTTACCGACACCTTATCCTAATGTATTATGTCAAAGGTATACCAGGGCGATCATACCTGCGATCGCTCCCAAATTCTCAATAATTGCCAATCACATGTTCACGGATCCTCACCGTGGCCGCAGCAGATTCACTATAATAACTAGATCACTGTCAGAATTCAATGATCTTATACAAATATTGCCATCTGTGTTAAGCTTAGTAATCTTATCGCATCAATGCGCAGACTCGACCCTAACAAATGGGTAACAGCGCTTAGCGACCACGAACCTATTGAATAAGTAAGTTCGCTCCTGTCCTACGATACAAAAGCTCGTTAAAGATCTAATCGCTTGGCGTGCCACAATCGATGACATTTTGTCGACTGGATAAAGTAATAATTAAGTGGCATATTTGTTACAATTTGGCGTCAAATTCCTTGGGAACAGGCGTTGTATTGTGTTGTCGTATATGTTTTACTGACAATGATCGGATGTCATGAAGGATGGTCTAATGCCGGAATTTTATTCCACGATCGCGACTTCACAGACAACTATGATATAACAAATTGAGTCTGAACAGCGTCACTTTATCACTGAGCAAAGTTCTCAAAAATTATTCATTCCAAACACTAATTTTAGACTCGAGATACACATCGAAAGTTATTACAAAAGTAGGGAGATGTAGCAAATTACAATGTAGTATTTGCGGTTTCTATTACAATTTGAAGTTCAGTAGCATTCACTTTAGTCGATCATTTTGTTGGAGCACCCTGCAATGCAAAATTGGACTTAATTTTCTATTAAATTCTGCATGTTTAGAAAACATTGAAGTCGTATTTAAACAATATGTATTGACTTATTTGGTTTGCATTAGTGCTTTTTTGTTTTTTGAAACCAAAGTGACAGCGGCCAGAGTATCTCACTGGCAGAGTACGGATGGCAGGAAAGAAATTTCCTTTACCAATGGACCGGGGACGATAACGTCGCTCATCCTAGGCCTACAATACTTTTGATATGCCGAACAAATGGTACGGTTTTACCCATTCACCAAAAGCGCAATAATAAATTGTTCACTGGCGTGTGAACAATGAAACAAAACGAGTGCAAAAATGAGATTCCCAGCAGCACCTAGAATGCCGAATTTTGCGTCGTGACGCACTGGCATTTTTCACGAACAGGAAAAACGTCAAACCGGGGCACTGGCTAGCGCTGGAGCGAGTGAGTAAGTCAGTTGTGGTGGATCTCAGTGTAAGCCATGGACCGTGGATAGAATTTCTTCAAAACACCACGCACAAATCGGCTCGTATCCTGACCACCATGGTGACAACGTCATTCAGTCCCGATGCAGTCACTACTGACGCAAAAACAGATAACCAGTACACAACTGGGCATAGGCCTATAGAGGGTGGAAAGCAACTTTCACCACATACTCCAAAAACTCTTACCACGTACACAAAGCTTTGCTGATGCATGCGCGCACCTGGGGGGGGGGGCTAAGAGGCTCGAACGAGCCCTCCCATTTGGCGAAGTGGGCAAAAAGGTCCGTCCGGCCGTGAGATACAAAAAGTCCGAGAAAATGTGACAAAAGTCCACTAAACAAGCACAAACGCGCAATTCACAGTGGTGTGCCCCCCCTTTTTATTTTTAGTCCGCCGGCTACTTTTTTACTAAAAGGTCCAAAACTTTAGGAATTCGAGCCCCCTTATATTGAAGGCTGGGCTACCTGGGTGCGCGCCAACCACACTGGCAAGCTCTCTTGACTAGTTAGAGTGACCCCTGAGTGTCACACACTCACCACTAAACGCTATGCCGGGAAAGAATGCCTAGATGCGCTTGGATTTCAAGTTCTGGGGCAGGGATATTTTATGTATGGTAAAAGTTTTTGAGGTGTGTGGTAAGGGTGTACGCCCGTAGTAAGCGTTGGCTCCGATTTCTATCCTTATACCGAAAATTACGAAAATGTGTCAGCCACTAGGATCGCTACTGTGTAGAGTTGGAGCAAAAATGGCAGACGATGTACTTCCGGATTATCTGCTGAGTTTATTGACAACATTATTTTGTTTGATAATAATGGCATATGCTGTTTATAAGTGAGTAAAAGTGTACCGATAGATATAAAAATTATGTAGCGGCTAGATATGATACGATAATAACCTTGTAATGTCAAAATTCATGGCTTTTGCTGCCCTGCATTGTGAAGTCCGCCAGGCGCGTGTACACTGAGTAGTGGCTCTAGTAGTAGTGCTCTATCTCAACTAAGCAACACGTAGCCCCTCGGTTGGCCAATTAGGGGCTACAATACTTCCCATCGCTCTCTGTACCCTTTTTGTCCCATGTATTTTAAACGGGCGGTAGGACAAATCCAGCCACCGATTTTGAGTTTTCACCTCGTCGTGACATTGTACACTCAAAACACTATCACTTAAAAATGAGCTTACTTTCTTCAGTGATCCTTTCTGCTTCTACACATATCTTCGATGAAGCATATCTACTAGAATTAAGGTGACTTTGGAGAAGAATTCCAACTCCACTTTTTGGTCACGTGAGTTAAGCAAAATGCTAGTGCAAGACTTAGCGAAGCGCGTGACACTAGTGCGTGACACTTGCAAAATAGCATGAGAAGGTATCAGGTGAAATTTGTAAAAGATTTGTGTCTCTCGACTTTTTCTTTATCAACATGCGTGATTTCACGTAACTTCCTCAAAATGGCACCCGTTAAGAGATACTCGAGCAAACCGCGACAGATTTTCATCAGTTTGTTCAAATTATCTTGACTGAATCGATTCCAGACTTATGGTTTGAGTTGCTTATAACTCCATGTGCATATGCATGTTTCATTTGATTTTATTTCCTGTTGAAATGAGCAACGTTTTGTGGGGATGTTACTATCGCCCCTGTATGTCTGCGGCATCCAGGGCGATGTAATTGCCTATATATCTCAACAGCAGCAGAGACGGTGGCCATGCCCATAGGCCCTTCATATGCTGGAAGCTGTTCGGCAAAATATGACTAACACCGATTAAACCATCAAAGTCACATTGCTATAAGTACCTTTTGCAGGCAGAGGACACCGTAGGCGTAGGAGGCCATTGATGTCGACTTTAATTCCTTTAATTTTAAACTTGAACAAATACTCCCATTTTTACACTGCTCGTGCCAGGGGATATGGCGCCATGTCTCCTGACGTGAGCAGTGCAAAAATGGTCAGTTACCAATTTGGGGGCGACTGAACAAAGAAATAACGAAAACCAGTTTGACTACAAGTGTATTTGTTTGAGTTGGAAGGAATTAAAGACATTGACGGCCTCCTAAGGTAGCCCTCGAGCTGTGCACAAAAGGTACTAGCAATGTGACGTCAATTGATTAATCAGTGTGAGGCATCATTCACCGAATACCATTTGACGTATAGATGGCCTATGGAATGGCCACCGTCTCTACTGTTAGTTGAGACGGTGCAGGCGCTTTCTAACAGGCGTGATCGGTCAGGTGGTCAGAAGCCAGTGCTAATTGCACGACTTCCGTGTATTGTCTGTACCATGAATGGCTGTTTTCAAAGAAATTTGAAATCACAGTTGCTTCAAAACAACCTGGATTATAACTCAATTATCTTCTTTTCTTTTCACTTTTCCATCACAAAAATTCGCAGTCACAAATTTAAAAAAGGCCACTTCCAAAAAACAACTCTCACCTGTTTTCACTTCCGCCAGGTGAGACCCTCAAAAACCAGCTACTCTTGTTTGTAAATGGCATACAAGTAAAAACTAGGTCACGTGTCTAAGTGTGATCATCATGACGTTGACGACTGTGACCAGGTGACGGAGATTGATGTTTGCGCTGAGTCCTCAACTCATCTTAACGTGATTCTCTAATCAGGCAGCGCCGGATTAAATAGTTTTTAACAAGCCATCAACAGTGCACTGGTCAGGGAAGGTATTCAACAGGTACTGAAAATATAGAACACTGTTAACATGTTAACTTACTATGCAGCCGGATTCGAGCTCGTTGGCTAAATCATTACCTGTCATAACATTATTCGTTTCTGTTTCAGTTCCAGGGGCTTGAATGAATAGTTATACATATTATTGATAACCAGTTTTAAGAGAAGGTCGAAGCTTTTTCAGTTAAGTTCGCAAAATAATAATAATAATTATAAGTATAATACTAATAATTATAATAATAATTATAATACTAATAATATTTAATGATGATTATGATTATTATTATTACGTTCACAAAGTGGTTAGGAGTTTTTCAGGATTATTGATGTGTGGCATTCTTACAGTGCTTTCAAATGCATTGTGTGTTACAAACGGCAATATTGATGAGATATAGTCCATTAGAAACTTGGCCAGTTTCGTGGCACGTTGTACTTCATTAACCGATTTGTACAAGCCCTGCTGTCATCAAGAGGCCTGTTGATGATCTGAGGCTCTTGTTACATGAAGTATTGCCATTCCTGTATTAATAATGGCTTCAATCTTATGTAGAGACATTGAACTGAACTCTCTGTGAATCATCAGTTCTTAGGGGCACATTATTATAATTTTTTATGCGTGTATTGATTTTTTGGAAAATCATTGACCCTAAGGCGGTATTATTGAGTAGGAAGTATAATGTTTCATATTTACTTGAAATTAAATTTGCCCGTTGTATTGTGTGCTGTGTGTGTATTTCATCATTATATTGGTGCCTGATTGACATATGTCAAAATTTCAATGATCTATTTGTGATTTTCAGATTTGACATCAATTCCATCTTGGGAAATATCCAGTATGAGCCCGGAGGAGACACGCCTTTACCTGTGATGGACTTGCTTAGGCCAGCCCAGCATATGGTTGATGTGTGCAACCCATTTACTTTGAAACTCAGCCAGTTTCGCTCCTCAAGCTTCAAAGGTTTGCGTCTCAGTCAGAGGATGGGTGTGCTCTTTGTCACAATGTTTTCTGAGGATGGGTGTTCTCTTTGTCACAATGTTTGTTGAGGATGGGTGTTCTCTTTGTCACAATGTTTGTTGAGGATGGGTGTTCTCTTTGTCACAATGTTTTCTGAGGATGGGTGTTCTCTTTGTCACAATGTTTGCCGAGGATAGGTGTTCTCTTTGTCACAATGTTTGCTGAATTGAAAAAATAGATCTCACAACTTTTTTGTCATTACTTGAGACAATGTCACGTCATTAGGCTCTCAGCTAAAGACACCATGGGCAAGTATTGAAATTTCATTTATTATTCAAAAAGTCACTGTAGTTTGTCTGTGCAGATAAATCACTAAACATCATTGAGCTTGAGATCATATGTTAGTGGCGGATTTAGAGGGGGTCCGAAGGGGCCATGGCCCACCCCCCTAAAATTCTCCCAGATTCCATTTGGCAGTTCGGGGATGCGAATGTCTGACAGGCCAAATCCTGGCTAATACTCTGCCCGCCCCCCCCCCAACTCAAAATCCTGGATCCACCCCTGCCTGTGATACGCGAAACGTAACAAAAGAATTTGACTTAAGAGTTTCATGACTAATTTGTTGAATATTTCTTTACATGCTGAAATATTTATAAATCTGTTGGAACTAGAAATGAATGATACTCTCTGTTCTCCACCAAGTTGCTGATGATCAAGTGCAGGGAATCTTCTTGTTGTTTTCAGATGGTGTTTATTGTATAATGTCATCATTAGTCAACTCGAGTGTTCAGTGTTACTGGTCTGTGGACATTCAACACTTCTATAGACAGTTAAGGATGGAAGCGTCTGAATTTAACCGCATGGTTGAAGCAGCGGAACTGTACCAAGACTGTGCTATGGTGGGAGGAAAATATCCTATGTATGGACTGTGTAAATCAGTGAAAGTGTGACAATAGGTATGATGGTCAACTGCTTAGAGCTCCATAACTGGAACAAATGCTGATAGACCCCCAAATGTATGGCCATCGAGGGCATGTTCAGAGCAATTGCCAAAAGATATAGGTTGACAAGTCTACTAAAGTAGCAGTTAAATTTTTTATGGTTTGTAGGTATTCCCAAAATGAATGGAGAGTGTCGAACAAAAGCAAGACTTTTCAAGAAACATGACATACTGTAAAATCTCTCTAATTTCGGATAAAAATAATTGCCAATATGACCCCTTTTCCATGTTTCAAGGTCTTCTAGCATAGTTGCAAATAACAATTAGTTCTAATGTTTTCTGATGGTAGATGTGGTGCTGAATTAATTTGATGCTACATAGTACACTGGACCGTTATGTTGTGTAATAAATTAATGAGATTTTGCCATGGTTCATTTCAGCAAGTTTTGGCTTACCTACAAAATAAGCTGATCTAACGTTACCATTAGTACCCATTAACACAGTGGTCGATGCTTTTAGCACATTTTCCATCTATAGGTCGCTTGTTTTTGAGAGTACGTCTGGCTATGTTTGCATTACAGAAAAATGTAAAAATATAAGAAAATTCCTGGTATCGCCTAGTAACTGAATGGCAGTGTGAAATTTACTGCAGTCTTGGTTGATGGACATACTTTACAAAACTTTTCTTCAGTAAAGTAACTGAAAATGCGTGCAATAATTAAACTTGCATGTGTGTGCAGCCATTAGTCTGAGGGATATTATCATTTGTAGATCTTAATTATCGAGGCATATTATGTTTAAGACTATGTATATAACAAAAGGTACACAAATTTTGTAAAATACAAGATACATCATGGTAATACAAATATGTAGGTATCTTTTTTCGGTAACAGCTTTAGCATTGTTTCACAAAAGTGCGTTTTGATCCTTAACTTTAAGTATCTATTCTAAATGCAAAGATAAAGAGGTTCGATTTAAAGTGCCTGATTCCAACCCTGAAGTCTACAGGGAAGGGCTTGGCTTCCTGCCCCGCTCTAGATATCCCTTGGTGGTAGTGCAGTACACTGACTCAGATGACGGTGATGATAATGGTGACTCGGAAGATGAATTTGGCCAGGATGTGCCTCGTGCGGTAACTGATTTCATTGTATTGCTTTGTATTACTTTTTAATTTCAGGATGCTATTTTTACTAAGCATAGTTTGCCATTGAAGACTTATTTATTTATAAGGAAGCTTGCTATAAAATGAGGGTTAATATTGCGCTTGCTACAATTAGCACCATCCATTGAACATTCTAACTTGCTTATTAAACTTTACATTGTTAAGAGTTTAGCATACAAGTGTATGTTCCACAAACACACAATTTTTCAAGCTTATTATGAATTTTTACGTTCTTTTCAAGTCATCGAGTGTGTTTTGAACATAAACTTTCTTTTGTTGTCCTTGCACCACAATGATATTGTACTGTTAAAATTGGTGCTAATTCTAGAAATTTGGAGACTAAACTATTTATTATATTTCTGAAAATTGAGAATCGTGTTCAAATTTTTGAGAAATGCACAATGAAGATGTTGTAGCAACTTACTCAGTAAATTTCATGCATTAAAAAATGCTTTATACTAAATTAAATTAAATTCATTGGTCTCCTAAAAAGGCCTAGTTTCGTAACTCTGAAACAATAAACTGCAATATTAGTTACAGAGAGTTGTAAATTGTGTTCAAATTGCTGGATCAAAATCCTTTTAGTAGGCCACTGCATCAAATAAAATTTGTAAATTTCATCTTATCGGATAATTTTCAGTATTAAACATAAACTGAGGAAATCATTATCTTGATGTTAGGAATTTTCACCACAGCCATCAGCATGAAAATCGCATTGTTTTAGTTCTCTGTTAATTTTTTTGAAGATAAGCGATTATTCAAATTATCTGGAATGTAAATCACTAAGTGTTGTTGTGACCAGCCTGTTGTTCTTGTGTTATGTCCAAACTTTGCATGTGACATCTTTTTTCTTCCATCAAGCTCGCTCTGGTTACTGTGATTCATGTTGCGGACGAATTAGGCCGAGCCGACAGTCATGTGATAGCACAATTCCTCAAACTCTCACAAAGTCAGGTAGTTACCCTCAAAGTAAGTATGACGTGATGTACTTTGACACCAGCGCCCAGTTGCATGAAATAGTCTCAGATAGGGGCTCAACTAAGTTCCCTTAATCTTTTGGGTATTAGTTTTGTTCTTTACTCACAGATGTGCTATCATTTTATCTTTATTATGAGCTCCTCTTTGACTAATGACATTTTCTAATGATGTAACTGAAAACTGAGCCCTTAATGCAGTAGAAAAATAAGTAGGGACTTAGTCCTTAAATTAGGGGCGTTGCACGAAAACGATTCCTACTTTTAATAATATTGAGAATTCAATGTGAAGTTCGCTCTCGATGTGTATCAGAGCCAAAAGTTGACTTAGTAATGCAAGTCAAACAGCATACGACAAGACAATCAATTTTACTTGCTCACAAATTCACAGTAGATTTAGGGAACTTAGTTGAGTTCCCATTTGGGACTGTTTCATGCAACCGTGCACAGATTCCCTGTTCTTCTTCTTTGTACACTGGTGCTCAGATATGTGTGATTCATCAAATGCCATTTGAAGTAAAAATAATACTAACATTTATTCAGATAACAAATAGTTTGAAAGCTTGATACAGAGTCGCTTGTATTGTCGAAACAATCTAATTTCTTCAGGTGAGTACCGCAATCCGGCTCAAGCTGGCTCTATTTCGAAATATGCCTAGTGTTTTTGTTTGTTTATTATGTCTCGGTGTTATGCTACATAGCTGCACACCTGAAGAAAGGAGATTGTTTCGACGCTACGAGCAACTCTGTATCAAGCTTTCAAACAGAAAGTTTAGTTGTGTTTTCAACGAAGTTTGAATTAGCAAGGATTGAATGTCTTCTGGCATTAGTGAAGAAAGTTTCGCGTAAAGGCAATGGGAAAAGAGAAGAGGTGAAAGTTAATAGCCCCGTTAACTGAATGCAGCCCGTGTTATTTCCAAACGTAAAATCTCGCTAATTTCGGACAGATGTAATCACCAAGACTGACGTTTTCATTTTCAAAGTTTTCTAACTTAGTGAATGCCCACAATTTTTCTTAACGTTGTGTGATGGTAGTTAGGTGTAGAATTTGAACATGGTAAAGCATGCTACTGAAAGCATGAGTCAATGTTGATGTTGTCTTACGTGGGCGAGATTATTATCCTACTAGCTGCCAATTACATTTTTAAAGTACAGAAACGATTCTGTGTAATTAAATTTTATTGACAAAATAATACATGCTTGAGGTCAGAATTAATGTTTCATAATTAAGTGGTACTCGAGTATGGTCAGAATTTTCTGATTGTATTTTCTTGCTTGAGTGTTTTTCTCAGGGCTTGGAATGACCAACAACAACAAAGATGAAAATTTTTTAGGTTTTATATTGTTCCACTAATAAATAGGCTTGAGTGAAAGAAATATTTTTTGTGTTGTACAATTTAACTGATCGGATTAAACGTTTCTGAATGAATAAAGTCAAATAATGATAAAAAAAGAAGAAAAAAGAGGAAACAGGATATCAAATAAGAGGTAATCGCAACCAAAAAAGAGGAAATCCTCTTAAGAGAGGAAAATTCCAAGTCTCTTTTTCTGTTTATTGTGTAAATAATTAAGCTGGTAACAAGTCAATTTTGATCACGATAACTTGACATTCTCATTTCTTCCAGCAACTGTATGTGGCGAACAATGACAGCAATACCCAGAATTCATCTGAACAGAGCCCCGGACTGTGTATTGTTTGCCAAGTGTCAGAAATATCACGTGTCAGCATCCCATGTAGACACGCCAGCCTGTGTGGCGAGTGCTTTAGGAAGGTGGACTCGTGCCCCATGTGCCGGGCAGCTATTGAATCTTATTTTGTACTACAACAGAGCCAGAATAGTGACTTGTCAGAAGTGGGCGACACCTGGTGGGAGCGGTTGAATAACAGAATGAACAGACTGTTTGGATTTAGGTAGTACACATCGATATGTTTGCGAGTAACCAAAACGAATTTGTCGCAATGATTTATATTGTTATCCGTATTGAATACTTGCAGCTGGAAGTAATTCAATAAATTGTTTTCATACATCCTTCCTGGTAAAAAATGGTGCAACATTATATATTGTGAACGATGAACTACTTTAATTCATGAAGTGAAAGTTAATTGAAAACTACACAAGGTGTCACCGTGAATAAACTATTACATCTAAATGCGTGAAAGTTCGACTTAGAAATCAAAAGGAGTGTGAAACGAGATAAAAATTCACTGCACACAAAGTTCAATTCTGATCCTATGGGACTATTATAATATATATGCATAAAAGCCCAGGATTCTGTTGGGACCCCCTTTTTCACAAAATGACTTGCATATTCAGATCCCAAGACTGCATTTCGTAATTCACCACTGAGCAAACTCGAAAAACGTTTGACAGTTTGCCATAACTCAATTTTCAGTTTCTACTGAGTGTTTTTGAATTTAGAAACAAAAAACACAAGGCACAGAAATGTTTCAATATTTATTAGCTATTAATAACAAGCCTGATAAGTGAAAGTGTGTCACTGGTGAAAACCTTACAACACCGAGGGGTATCACAAATTTTCAAGGTATGTGTTCAGTTGTCAACGTTATGTTTTACGAGCAGAGAAACGGACATGCAGGTCTCCACTTGTGCACACTTGGTTCGATTCGTCATGCTGAATATGGCTTCGACCAAAAGGGTTGACACTATAGCTGGCAACTCATTAAGAATAACAGAATCTGAGCTAATAAAGTACTTCATGACAAGATGGCAAAGAATGTAAATATAATCTATAGCGGTATATGAGTCTAAAAACAATAGCTCTCATAGTGGACGAATTTACTTTTTCCTTGTAAACCTTAGTTCAGCACTTTGGTAATAACAGGAAGGCATTACAATGGTGATGTCTTCTTGTTAATATCTGTGTGATAAAAACATTCAAAATATCAACAAGACACTCTAGAAAAATACCTGGGCAACATAGATGGCAGCTCAGTCTACTAAGCATTAGTCACAAGTTCGCGTAGGTTAGCATAGACTTTATAATTTATGCAACAGACGGTAAGTAAAATGGACGGATATGCTCCAGTACACTTAAGGAATATTGTTTACAAGACAGCTCAGGAACTGCTGACGTATGACCTTCCTTGTTGGGCGCCTGTCTCTTCTTTGCCCACACTCTGACTTAGTTTCATTGCCAACCGGTTGACCAGGTTTTTGTGAACCATACTGCATAAAACACAATAGCTGTAATATGAGTACTTGTGAAATTTTTCTGCAAGTCAACCCATGAATAGGTAGTTCAACCGTACTAAATTATGTAAAATGAACTCGCCAATACACCACCTTGACTGAGACAGTGCTGTTATAGAACACAGAAATCCTTCAAATGCATACATACATGTGGGCAGTACATTAACATAACTCAACAGGTACGATTCAACTTAGAAATGTATTCCACAAAGGCAGATGAATTGCCGTATGAGTACTAGAGTGGCCAATTAAAGCTAGAGCACACAATACTAAATCATAAAAACAAACACTAACATGGAGAGTATGGCAATGCAAAATCAAAAGATGTGTCGCTAAATTAATTTGTATAACGGACGGAATAAACTTGACTTAGATAGTACAAGAAAAATAAACCAAACAAAAGCATTCAAATGATAACATGCGGTGTCTATACACAAAATTCATATTGAGCAGCTTCGCCTTTCAAGGCCTACAGATAAGACGCACTAAAACTGTCCCTGCGCCACACACAGGTCTCCGCATAGCTTGAATTCTCATAAATAGACAATTTCCTCAACAGACGTCTTGGCTAAACAGCCTCAAAAATGTGGTATACCCGCTGACACGGTCAACCACATAGGAATACATCTATGTTAACAATGATCACAGCGATTTACAATGTCTGAGCACACAATAGATTATAAGATTTACATATAATACAGATTTATTATGTTTGTATTCTGGTACACATATTCACAAGTCACTCAAACATAACATACATTCACACATGTTCACCAAAATATATTGTATCTATTTATATCATAAATACATCACCTTTCTCTCTGTAAAAACTAAATGCTCCAAATTTTTAATAGTACACATTTTATATCATAATACTTCACAATGGACGGCACTTCATCTTTGTTCCCTCAAAGCGTAAAATACACGACTGGCCTATGTGGGATTTCAAGCAGTCTTCCTTGAAGCATACTACCTCAAGCTCTTCCTTGGGCGGCCCGACACAACACAGCCCTTAAAGTGTTGTTGTTATGAGAAGGATTTAATGATGTCCTGCAACTGCTGTAAAGTTCTTGGTGACACTGAAGAGTTCTGTCCAGCTATGTCTGTTAGTTGGGCCCCCATGTGATTGTACAGGGCTTCTACTAACTTGGCAGTCGCCGTGCGAATATTGCCCGTACCCCCTTGCACGGCACCGCTGCCTGTCACCGAGCTCAACAGGTGCCACAGCAGGGGCAGGATATGGATGTGCACCTGCTTCTGTTTCCGTGGATACACGCGTGACACTAGGTCTGTAAGAGAAGACGATGTAATATTTAAAATGGCGGATGACTGGAGGCATTTAGCAGTGACCTTTAAGTAATAGAAAAGTCACAGCAATGACAGCACTACACCTTGACAACAGAAATCTAACTACATTTAGAAACAACTAAATCAGGGAAACTGTCATGTTGTTGGCATTTACTTCAAGAAAAATCCCGTCAGAAAATGCAAAGTCTAGTTAAAATTCATGAAATATAAAAATCTAATGAGTTATAATTTGTAAACACAAAAACAAGACAAATTGAACAAACACATAATTTCAAGTTAGCTGAATGTGTTCTTACAGGCTAATTTTTCCACCATATCTGGTTTGATTCGAGCATTTCCTGCTTGAGTAACATTGGCGAAGGGTTGCAGTAGACAAGAGCCATCTAAAAGAGAATGAGGCACATACCAGGATGACCATTTCATCACACTAATTAACAGAAACAGTCAAGTTGACACAAGCAACAGACATTCCTGACTTCATCTTATTATACTTAGATTATAAAGAAAAAATACATAGGGTGTACCAATACGCACCAAGAGTCAAAGGGTTGTACACTGAACAATTTTGAACATAAGGTTTTGAAACTTTTTTGAATTTTTTGTCTTAATTTATTACATTTTGGCCCATTACCAAATTGAAAACGGATGGTTAAAAATGAATATCACATGGACATCTGATAAAGGAAATACCAACTATGATTGCACAAATTTCTGAGCTCACACAAAGTAAAACTGTTGATTTTACAGCTCTCAGTTTAATCTTGGAATGTTTATTCTTCACCAGAACAAGAGTTAAGATAGCAATGCAAAATATATGCTTTTGCTCAAGTATGCCTAGTGCCACACATGACTGAGGGCAAGGGTCAAAGACTTCAATGTTTCAACAGCCAAGCTTCAGTACTACACACAAGACACAATGGTAGTCGAACTGAATGCAAAACCTTTACCTAAATGTTCAAGGAAGCCATCCAAAATCTCCATTGCTGGGGTGTAGATTTCCTTATTCTTCGACGACAGATTGTACGCCACCGCAGGCACCACGATATTGACGACGTTAGGCAAGTGGTCACGTAATATCGGCATGATGTCCAACATCACGTTCAGTGCAAAGATATTCACCTTGCTATTAGGGTCTCTCAGACAAGTACAGAACTTATCAAACAGCTGAAAAAAAAACAGGTAAATTTAGGAACCTTTAATTCCATCTAGTTGAGGATAAAATTCAGGCTGCAAGATTTAGCTAGGCTATGGGCTGAATCTATTCCATGAAATTAAATGATAAAAAGCAACCAAAATGCTAAGTTTAAATCATTCAGAACTCAAACGAGACAAATCAACTCCCTAGTCTCTATACCTGCACAAAGCTGATCCACAATTATTCAGATTATCACCTTGCTCAAGGGTTAACACTGAATACGCAATGGACAAGCTGTCCCAGTTCACTCGCAGCCTCACCTTAACTATACTTGTGGCCACCAGACTGGCATTACACTCGCACAACTCCTTGAACTCGCCCACTGCATCCAGCCTCTCCTTCCACTCATTGGACACCATCTTGTTGGTCAAGCTCTTTAACATCTCCTGTTTGTTCTCATCCAGTCGTATTGTGCGCTTGCCAGAAGAGGGAGCTGATGGTGGGAAAGTGTCGCCGTTGGTACTGCCAGCGACGGAGCCGCGCGTTCCCTGGCCAGACCTACGTGCTCTGGCTGATGGTCTGTCAGTAGGCATCTCACCCAGACCCTGTGAGAAATGAGGCAAAGGACATAGATCACTTGCAAAATTCAGAACTTACTTGAATTTAAAAATCATGTACACTGTTGATTTGTCACACTACAGGAACTCTTCTTCAAGACAAAGGATGCAACAATGCTCATAAAGAAACAGTGTGGAATCACATCCAGAGTCTTGGTCACAAGCACGCACAGAGCTTTAACAGATGTTTGACTGCTTGAAGTCATTTCCACAAACCAACTATGTACAGTAAACACCACTAGCATATCTGAAAGAAACATTTCATACTCAAAGAAAAACTGCAACGTTGATATTTGCATGTATAACTATACATACTACACAGCTCTGATGAAACCCCAGCTATCCAATTTAACTCCAGACAACAGAGTAAGGCAGCTTTCCAACAAAATGGTTAACACGAGCCTATTGACAATTGTTCAACAGATAAGAGAGGGGTCTCTCCTTGAGGGTTGCTAAAGATATGAATCTTAATAACACTCAAAAAATCAGTACAAAAAACTTAATCGGAGCATATTTTGAAATTTGCTATGTATGCTACCTGAGTGTCAGGGTTTCCATTTTCGTTTCTGTTTGACTTGTAGTAAATGAGTTTGGACTTCAATAATCCTAGCTCTGTCTTGCGCCTAAGCTAACACATTTACAGATCATCTAATTAGGTCACAACAATCTATTAAGAATATTAATACATAAATTAAACACACAATTTAAAAATGCTAGCCTATTTGGGAGTGTAAATTCTCACGCGCACTTAGTGTGCTCCACAGGCATTTTGCGATTAAGACCAATTATGCATAAATGCACATTGTTGCATTTGTAAAACATCAAGCAATTTCACTTATGGGTATTCTGATAGTATCACCACAAGTGAGCGTGTATATGTGTCACACCCACATGCAATTAAACACAATTACAAATTGAGACTTTCACAATGCACTAAATTCTTATACCCTAATTTTCCTAGCCAGTACTAAATAACAGTTTTCATAAAAAACTCATTGTATGAATGGCTTGAGAAGAAAAATTCAACTAGAAATTCAGATAATGCTACAGAGTATGACCAAGCACTTGAGCCATTACATGTTATCTTTAATTCCATAATTACCTATTTATAAGTAGTTAAATGGCTACAAAACCCCTCTTCTGTCACAAAAACCAACTTTTAATTTAGATCACTTACCATTATGAAATTGGTTTCTAATTGTTCCTCAGTCCAAATAGATGTGATTTCTGAGTTTAGAAACAACAATACTTGAGACCAGGCTGTACAAGTTCACCTGTCATAGCGAGTCATTCTACTCTCTGAGCACAGACTCTAGTTACAACCAACTGTTAACTAACCGTCAAACCAAAACTCATTTTCATCGGAGTAAGGAACTAGTTGAAACCAATTTTATAGCGTTAAGTGGGACAAATCAAAAGTTAACTTCTTCATTGGAAAATGGGTTTATAGTCATTTTAAAGGACGTTCTATTTCAGCAAATTTACCTTGAACCACTACCAGAAAGACATTTAGTATAAATCTATCCTTTTACCTGGTTGCCTAATACAAACTTCTGGTTTAAGGTAGCCGACTGTATTCGCTGGACACGTTTAGACTTAAGTAATGACAGTTCTGTGTCTCGCTTATGCTAAGGTAATGAATAAAAACCAAGAGCCTACACTCACTAAACATAAGCAAACTGAAGGCGCTGGTACCAAG
The DNA here is from genome assembly GCA_002633005.1 of Phoronis australis. Taxonomy (NCBI): domain Eukaryota; kingdom Metazoa; phylum Phoronida; family Phoronidae; genus Phoronis; species Phoronis australis. The sequence goes on from NMRA01000001.1 coordinate 3,242,413, forward strand.
GACTATTAAGTATTAATTCTGTTGCCACGTCAACTGTGAGACAAACTAAGCAATTTAACCACTGCTAGAAAACAGCCACTCTCTTGACCCAGCAAACTCTATTTTCAAACTCCTCTGTGCATTCACTTCAATTGACTTTTTGTACTTATGATCCTTTCATCATTAAGTCAACATTTTCTCAGTAATGAGAGGAGACAACAACAAAAAGGTAATTTATAGCATAATAGATGTCTGTACTTTAAGTACTAGATAAGCACAACTCTGCTATCTAGAGATCCCATGCATCATAATAAGAACTAACTAATTATATCTACAGAGGCAAATCTGAAATTTATCATATGAAATAATATAAATTATTGATAAGAATTAATACAAACGGTTGACATAACTTTTCTGGCAAGATTTCCCATCAGAATATATCACAATATATGATTCTACATAACTGAGTGATGATAAATGAACAAGAGGTTTTCCTTGAATGATGATCAGGCTGATATCAGACTGATGATCATTTATCATCAGTCTCACATGAATTCATAACGACCAAAGTGGAGGTTTACGATCACATTGTAGAAGTTCCTCAAAGCACACCTCCTCAAGTCAGGATTCCAAGTACAAACCTGCCATAAAGAATGTCAACTTTCTGTACCAGCAACAACTGTTGACTTGTAAAATATGCACACCAGCAACATTCCAATTTGCTTCGTTCATTTACCTTCGTCCTCAACGTTTCCATTGCATCTTTGACATTTCTGACCATATTAGCGGCCAGGTGTTTCGTCATGATCTTCTCAAAGTCTGGGTGTTGCATCAGCATGAACAGGATCTTCCGTCCGTTGTACCTGATGACAAAACATCTTTGATAAGCACACCTGCGCACACCTACCGCTACACACGTGTATCTCTAGCTGAATTAACAGGTCAAGAATTGTACAATGACACTTGGCTTACCTTGGCTGCCTGCTGGTTTGGTAATTAACCCAATTATGTTGCCCACCCCGCAGAATTAATAAAAACCCTAATGTGGCAATATTGTACAAAATGTTTTAGGTTTTAAAAGTCACGTTTCTTGTCCAATTTTCAAAATTCAAAAACCTAACTACGTGTAATTTTCATGAATTATTCAAATATCTTATTAAAAAAACTTTCAGAACAAAAATTTTAAAAATACTATTGTCGCCCCCAGTGTGTTTATGATCGACCAGATTATCTAGAGAAAGATAACATCAGCAGGCTGTGGCATTCAGAGATGATGTAACTGGCTACAACTGCGTGATGTCTTTGATCACTTCGGCAGATTTCGCAGTACGCAAATTCCGATCAGTGAGGATGTTAACGTAGGATTCTTTTCATAAACAATAGCGAGGTCTCTACCAATCCCCCCTGATGTAAACCAAATAGTTGTATACAGAATGGACAATGTGCAAATCATGCAAAAACTACTTTTCCAGCCAGAAATTTTTATTTACACTTTAAAAACTAAATGCAGGGACATCCAACCTATGGGCCTATTATAGCATACATCATAGATTTACACGAGTGTTTAGTAGACAGTGCTTTCTTATGAATTTTCAGAAATTCTTGATACTAAATGCATTTGGCAGTGTTAATGAGAAAAAGATCTCTCTTAATTAACGGAATAGATATAGAACAGGAACGTGTTCCCCAGTACAGGGAATTTGTGTGATATGGTTTACATGAGATTACCTAAATGAACACATTTCTCAGGTAGGATCATCTTCGCACTAGTGCCACGTAGCACAATTTGACATCTACATTGCAGTAAACATTTAAGAAAGACAATACCATCTTGTGAAGCTCTACTGCTTGTTGTGATGCAGTTGCAAATATATCAACATAAAGCATACCTCGCCTCAGGTGAGCCGTCGTTGAGAAGGGTGGCCATAGCGGGCAGCACTCTGTCTGTGATGTCCTTGACCCCACTCAGTATACGACCTTCACCCATTTTCTCAACGAGTGTCACGAGGTGGAATGATGAACAACGACGTACCACCTGGTTACGATGTCTGCAAATAATTTGTTCGGTAAGGTCATACACGCAACAGCACAGGATCAGAAAGCAAAAGCGCCAGACTATAACTAAATACTTTTTTGATTAATTACATTACTCCAACTTGCATAACCACTGGTAATATAAACCCTAACTTCAGGGGAGTAAGGGTTTCTGAATGTAATTGTAGAAGGTGCACTGTGGTTTGTGACATTAAACTGTAACAAGGACACGTGCTTTGATCAAGATTGCTTATTACACAAATTTTCTACTTACTGCCATTGATGAGTTCAAATTAAACAAGTCAAATGTTCTATATGAATGAAGTGCACAGCCCAGCTGTATGCCAGTCTATATTCCAGTGACTTTCATAATGTTTTATTAGCTTAGCCATGAAGTCATAACCACATTGGCTATGCCACAGCTACAGGAGAGCTGCCTGAAGCTACCTCAGACCAGTCAAAACTTTCCTGCTGTCATCGACAGTCTCATTCACAAAGGAATCATTTTGGCACCAAAGCTACCATCGCCCCCTGTGGGGGTGACATATTGGCAATGCATGCGGAAACAACAAAAATAAAGGAAGTCACAAGTTCTTACGAGACTCCACCCTGCACCAAGGCTACCAGCGCCCTCTGTGGGGTGACATTTTCAACCATCATTCGCAGGCTCTTCTCGACATCATCTCTGATAAAAGAATTACTCTCGCCACACTTGTGTAACAGGACCTTAGCAACACTATCCAAATCCTGCAAGAAATTAGTCTTCGTAAAAACACACTTCCAATANATGAAGTGCACAGCCCAGCTGTATGCCAGTCTATATTCCAGTGACTTTCATAATGTTTTATTAGCTTAGCCATGAAGTCATAACCACATTGGCTATGACACAGCTACAGGAGAGCTGCCTGAAGCTACCTCAGACCAGTCAAAACTTTCCTGCTGTCATCGGCAGTCTCATTCACAAAGGAATCATTTTGGCACCAAAGCTACCATCGCCCCCTGTGGGGGTGACATATTGGCAATGCATGCGGAAACAACAAAAATAAAGGAAGTCACAAGTTCTTACGAGACTCCACCCTGCACCAAGGCTACCAGCGCCCTCTGTGGGGTGACATTTTCAACCATCATTCGCAGGCTCTTCTCGACATCATCTCTGATAAAAGAATTACTCTCGCCACACTTGTGTAACAGGACCTTAGCAACACTATCCAAATCCTGCAAGAAATTAGTCTTCGTAAAAACACACTTCCAATAGCAATACAATTCCACAAACATGGTAAACTTGTTATTTAGGAGCCAATACAAATACTAATATATTTACCTACAAATTATTAAACAGGTAACTTGATTACCTGTAAAAGGCCAAGGTGAGTACAACTTTACCTTTTTACAAAAAAATACTCTTGTTATACATGTGGGTGAGCAAGGTAGTGGACAAGTCACAGTTATAAGTATAAAAAATTGGGAAAAACTCAGGTGCTGGGAAAATTATCCAAAAGCTTTAGAAAGTGTAACAGGTCATTATTGTGTGAGGCCAGGCTCTACAAGATGACTTGTCACAACGTGTCATTTTATTCCTTGAACAACGTCACCACAAATAACAAAACGTTTTTTGCAAGACCAAAAACGACTTCTCATCAGAGTAACGGGGCTGGAATGCCCAATGACAAAAAAGAGGAAAATTTTCCAGGTGATACATGGTTTTACAAATAAATGGACATGTGTGATAGACATATTCTTCATGTTGTAAAATTTAACCGAAACACATATTTTTGCATGAATTAAGTCAAAATACTGATAAAAAAGAAACGAAAAAAGAGGACACTGGAAATTAAAGAAGAGAAAATCAAAACCAAAAAGAGGAAATCATTTTAAGAAGAGGAAAATTCCAAGCCCTGGAGTAAGGAAAAAGATGAGTACAGCTTTATAGCAGAAAGGGGCTTAAATCAGGTTTCTGACATGGAATGCAGGTTTATTGCCATTTTGAATGTGACAACAGCCACACAAGCTGTATCCACACCAACATCATCATGCTCACGGACCACCACCATACTCACAGACCACCACCATACACACAGACCACCACCATACACACAGACCACCACCATACTCACAGACCATCACCATACTCACGGACCATCCACACATAACACCAAGATGACTTACCGCATCCATAGACTTTCTCAGCACCTCAAACATATGACTCATGGTGATTATAGCCAGCCTGGACACTTGTGACCGGAGATTCTTGACCTCATTCATCACGGCAAGAGTGACCGTATGCAGGTCCCTAAGCAACACCTCTGGGTTGTAGGCAAGCAGACGACGCACAGTGGTGAGGCCGTCGTTCTTTTGTTGCCTGTGACAGGAAACAAGGGGAAATAATCAACTGTTGGTAGATTGTTGTAGCATAGCAGAAGAGACTCAATAGGTAGACAACTGATCTTTGGTTAGTTGGGACAGCAAATAAATGGGCGGGCACAGTCTTGACTATCATGTAAAATGTATAGCTTTTATGAACGGTGTAGGGTTAATCAGCAATGGTGCTCACCAGTCATCTTGAGCAATATTAGCGAGCGCATCCCTCAGACCCTGTTCAGGGTTGTTCAGAGGTTGTAGTATATCTTGACTGTTGGTTCGTGATGCTGCCGAGAGAGGCTTCACTGGGTCTGAGGGCCTGTAAGACGAGTATGTGCAATTTAAATACTGGCGCCAATAGCACAGATACAACAGTTACATTTTTGATAAAATTTTACGTTGAGTTGCAAAAAACCAATTCCACATGAAATCAAAACCATTTGTTGCAACTTACAAAAGACTGCTTTCAAGAGTACATCAAAATGAATTTAAGATCATGCTTTGTTTATTAGTATTTCGCCAAAACAACGCACACAATAATCAAACTTTAAAACCAATTAACATATCGAGCAGACCTGACAATAGTACTTATTTTGCAATGGGAATGTTAATAAAATAATTCTAAGGACCTTCATATTGTCATTAGGTTATTTAAGGGATAAGTAAAAATCAAAATGCAAACACTTATACTGTTGACAGTAACTTTCCATTCTTTTTAGTTGTCCTTTCATAGACCACGACAAAATTTGAAGAAAATCATAGTGAATCAAGAAGTTGACATGTGCTGCGAAAAAAAAAAATAGAATGACTTACGAGTGAGACTTTTTGCTAGTAGGTGTCACCACTTGAGGCTTGTGATTGGCTGCGTAGGAGGTGTTGCTGCCTGATACACTGAGATCTGTAAATAGTGAAATCTCATAGTATCAAAAATTGTTGACCTGACCAATGAAGAAAATCATAGGCAATATTAAGCATTGGTCCAAACAATAGTGATTTTCAAACCAGACACCAGTCTGATTCCTTAAAATAAGTGTTTATCATATCAAAATATTTTTTTCTTCCATCTACAAAAGTTCAAGACTGTAAGTGTCACTTTAAAAGAACAATATTTCACCAAATGCTTTTAAAATGGGACTTTTTGACTGATTATAAATCTAACAACCATGTATCCAATGAAAGCCCGTGCTTTTTTGGTTAAGTTTTCCAAGCGCACAAGTCATTAGAATAAATTAAAGATTTGAGACACCTGCATTCTAACATTTTACAACATTTTTGTGAATTCCCACAAAAATGGTCATTTTACAAAATTTTAGGTAATTTCCTACCCTCAGAACTAGGTGTTTCGTTGGCCTGCAGGTTGCGCAGCCTCTCCTGCGCCCTCTCCCGTTCCCTGTCCCTCTCCTTCTGCATCTCTTCCTCACGTTTCCGCGTCTTTTCCTCCCTGATCTTTTGCTGCCTCTCCCTTTCCCGCTCTTTTTCCTCCCTTATCTTCTGCTGCCGTTCTTTCTCCTGCTCCTTCTCCCTCGCTTTCTCCAACCGCCGCTGTTCGGCCTCCTCCTTCTGTTGTCGAATTTTAGAGGCCATCCGCTGCTTCATCGTCCCCGACAAAGCTATCTCCTCCTGTAGAGAAGAGAGTACACAACTTCAAATCAAGTTTGACAAAGTAAAATAAGACAAATCAACAACCAGATAAGCCAGCACCACAGCACATAAAGTCGTTAATGACATAACTCAACTTGAATCCAAAGTATAGCCTGAATATAGAATTCGTAAACGGAATCTCCCAAATAATGTTTTACAATAAATACCAGGAACAGGGAAATGCAATTTCCAACACATAATTTCTAGGCAAGCACACAGTGGAAATGCCTTTTCAACAAACAACTACAGAGTTATGAAAGCTGTTCTGCAACATCAGTTTATAAATCATTACAAACCTCGTCTGACTCGATTGTCGATTGGCTCTTCTTGTCACCAGTCTGGTCAACAGGAGAGTCGAACATTCCTGGCAAAGGACAAACCGTACAATTTCCTTGACATTCAATTCACAAAACTGAACAAAACGATCATTGAACTCGGGCTAGGAATAATGTCACTGTGAAGAAATTATTAATGAAACCTGTCCAAACTAAGAAATAATTGATTAGGCAGATCGATCATGAAATGCCAAGGGGACAATGAAATGGAATTTGCTAAACATAGGATTATATAATGGCCTTAGGAAGACAGCACACAATTTTTAATAGTCTTTAAATCTACGACCACAGAGGCTACTCATTAATTTCATTTTTTCATCCTTATTACTAATAACAATGAGGCGATTTCAAAAGATTTCATTTAATAATCCAAACAAGCTCTTAATGCTGTAGAAGAATATAAAAATTTAAGGTCAAAATCCAAAATAGCGGACCACGTTTTCAAAGATTCAATCTTTATATATAACTCTATTATTCAGAAAACATGACCATTGTTCAGAGTTTACAAAATTTCATATAACAACACCTTATGATGATACTCAACAACATCATTACCATGAACAGAATGGGTAACGCACAAGGCTGGATAATATTCACCGTAACAACACTAAACTGAAAGTGAAGGTGGTGGGGGAAGATGAGAGTGCATTTACCTCTGCCGACCACACCGATACTCTCCTGTTCTGGCACCTTGTCATCGTCCAGCTCCAGCTGACCGTGAGAGTTAAGTGCTGCCATGCCCAGTGGAGACAACAGGGAGCCTGTACACGAGAACGCAACACGTGCCAGTGTACCGTGACACAAACAAATAAACCAACAAACAAACAAACAAACCACACTGTTGGATGCTTGAAACTGATTGCAGTGGAGAAAATTACCTGAACACTGAATTGAAACATCATCCCAAACAAAATCGGGATTGTTAGTGGCAAATTTTCGAAACTTAAAATATATTTAGTTTATAAGCATGTAATTTTCAAAAGCTTATATAAGGAAAAGGGTCCTTCTGAAGACATACTAAGCAATCTTAATTGATTAGGCTGTGACTCACTAATAGCTGTCAACAGTTTGACATGTTCTAGGTTTATGAGGTGCTTTCACAGTTTGACACAATATTGAAGGTTTAACTAGAACCACGATGTCGTCATCACTGCTGTGTTTTTCACAGAAACACAAGTTTTGTCATGTAAACCATGTAAAATAAAGTCATTCCTTATTCACAGTACCGAATAACTTATTAGCAGCACTCAGTCAAGGGAAATAACGGACGTTATTTTTGTACCGAACACGATAGAGCAGAAGTAATGATCAGCCGAGCAGTAAGCGACAAGCAAACAGGAAGTCCCGCTTTATCACTAACCAATCACAGAACAATTCCCTTCGTTAACATTCACTCAGAGAACAAATGTATTAATTAATATTCACTTATATAAAAAGTCCATGAATCAACACGAGTTCATTTAACGAGACAATAATGGACTTCAATTATTCTGGCGACAGGCAGTGAATGGAACTGATCAATCACAAGAGTTACTTTGAGCCTTGAATGACTAAGAAACAATCTTTCCTTTCCAACGGTTTAGAACACATGAAGTTTCATCAACCAACATCAGTAAAACATGAACACTTAGAAAATTACAGCCCAGCTTGAACTTGTTATAACTAACAATTCATAGCAAGTGATTAGTTCAATGTTGTTCAACTGTGGTGGATATTTTATTGGTGCAACACCATAATTTCAAAATTAAATTGAAAATTTCATATTTACTTCTCACTGGTAATCTTTGAAACATTTATGTGTTTGTTGAATAAGCATCATTTGGATATCAATTTAAATTAGAGGGGTCACCAGTTAAATTCCTGTCATAAAGTTATCAAATAAAAGAAGCGGAATGATTATCTTGAAATGATCATTCTAAAGCAAAACATCATCATAGTAAACCATTTAATATTAAAAGGAAACTATGAGCAATTTTAGGAAGTAGGTCAAGAACCAATAAAATGGATACTTGTTGAAAAATTACGATTACCGTAGCTAATGAAATCCAAGTACTACAAGCACACATACACAATGTGGTGAGTCAAATAACAGTTACACCCTTCAGTGCACTAAATAATGAAGTATGGAGTGTATAAAAATGTCAAGACTTGGCAAATTAGTTGGTCACCTAGTCATCTTATAATCAACTGTTGAAGGCGGAGAGGAAATGAATTTTAATGACTCCTTCATCACCTTGACAACATTCAGCAGGCAGATCATTTCGGTAAGGTCACGTAGGACTCAATGAGCCTGTGTATTTAGACAAATCTCTACAAAACTACAGATTGTAACACAGTGAAAGCACAAATTGTCTGAAAGCAGAAAGGAATTTGATTTATGACTTTTTACCAATCTGTTATTAATTTAGTCACGTGACTGTGTCTTCTTAGCAAAATTAAGCAAAAAAGAAAGGTATATTGATGGCAAATCAATGGTATCAATAACACGATCCAAATCTAAATGTTCAATGTGAATTTTCTAAGATATTTTTGTTTTCGTTTTATGCAAATTTCAAGCTCTTTCCACAAAATCGTGAAAGTGGAACATTTTCAAAACAATACCTAACACCGTTTTCAAGAACAGTGCATAAAGCGTGATGTCTGAAAGTTTCATTTGAATACGATAGGATGTTTCTGATATTATATGTGTTCTGAAGTTTGCAAAATTTGGACACTTTTTCCAAGGTCTCCTGCATGACTTTAAAATGTACAGTAAAACAATTCAGTGGGTCAACCTTTTAAGTCTGGTCACAATGAACAAAATAAGTTAAGTCTGGAAATTGCGACTGCCCGGAATCTAAGAAGTAGCTTTACTTGTATATTTCAATCTTGAACATAAATACTATCCAAAATTCCCCCTAAAGCATATTAAACATTTTATTGTGAATTCCTTTAGTACATTATATTTCACACTACGTGAGAGCTAATAATTTTATTACATAACAGGAAACCAAATATTGCCCGCAGTCTCAAGCATCAAACAGAAATAATAATTACCACCAAATCATGAAGACGTGAATTTCAACCAATATCACATCAAATCACAGAACTCGCTATTACTCTATCACATGACTCGGGATAACCTCAGAATAGCACCATTGTTGCACTCACCCTTGGTCAGCCTTCGGCGCTCCCTTGCCTTGGATGCAACGGAAGGTTTAGGATCTGAGAATGACGAGTCTTCCGAGTAACCCTTGCCTACCACTTTCACATCAGAGTTCTTGTTCTCGCGAAATGTTACTCCTGCATCGGGATTGAAGTCAAGCTTACTGGAGTCCACCTGGACAAGTTTTTCTGGTTTCTTTGGCGTCCTGTGAACAGGGTATGCATACAGTTAGTCACAAAATATAAAACGACATCAGAATATAGTTCACACAATGGAAAAAAGCCTAAGTGTTAAAGTGTCAGTAAAACGTTTTACAGTATACATGAAAGCCTTCCTTGAGAGGAGTTTTATTATTTTAGATGACGTCCCAGCATTACTTTAGAAACATAAAGAGCATAATTTAATCTCCAAAACAAAGCCTCATAAAATGGTAAGTATCCTTTTCACATCACAGAACAAAGAACAAAAGGCCAAAAGAAGTAGTATTGAATAGGAATCTGAATAGCTGAACATCTATAAGTAATCTCATTTTGATAGAACCGAATGTCAATAAGCATAACCACTCATCACATTTGACAATTTACTGCATTAGTGTGCTCAGAGTGCTTCTCAACACACATTGCAGCAACCAGATTCCCATGCATTACCATTCAAGGTAGGTTTTAAGAAAATACAGTAAAGCACAGAACCGTAACTGGAAGCATTTCCCTCCCTTACTGTTTATAGTGGAATAGAATAGAGAAAATACAACAAAGAAAACAATAAGAAAATCACAAAATTGTAACAACAGTACACAACAGCATGTAATTTACTGTTCAGGTCTACATTACCCTTGAGTGACACGTTATTAGTGAGCTTGTAGCATACTGAACTGACAGAACATCGCCCAGGATGTTGGGGGTGGATAATTTTACAACTTGGGCTGTGCCACTGCACCCTCAGCCTCACCTTGAGTTAAACAACTGGGGAGACCTCTCTTTCTTATCTTCAAAAGTGCTGTTCAGATCAATTAGTATTTTGTCTTTAGTCGAGGCATGCCGAGCCAAGCGTGGCTTGCCGAAGGGAGACTCTGCCTTTTTAGCGCTGGGAGAATGAAACGGAACAACGGGTCAGACGAAATGGAAAGTAGCAAAATAGAGACAACATGCCACATAGCAAACAGAGAAAAATGTGAACATGCGCTGCAAAGGTTAAACAGTTGTGTTTAAAATGACATTAATTTTCCACACTAGTGTGGAAGTAAATCAACATGCCACAAGATTTACAATGGGAAACTTTTTTCAGTTGCATGCGCTGATGTAATTGTGAAGTCACTCCATTGCTACTTGTTTAAACCTGATGACTTTCACATAGCTTCCAAATATTCATTGGGAATGCAGAGAACAAAACATCGATAATCATAGTGAGGCTGCCTTGCACCTCGCACGAAACACGTTTCCATGTACTTCAGATACAATATTTCTACATTTATCCCATACCCGCTCTAACATTTGTACTTTCACTATGCTCATCATGTGTTCATATTTTCTCTATTATTTTGGCTAGATCTCAATTAACTGTCTAGCAGTTTGTACAAGTACCGTAAATCCAATAACTTGTACAGTGCACGCCTATGGAAACAATTATTGGTACCTAAGTTTTTGGTATGAATTGACAAAATACGCGAGTCGTTTCAAGGAAACTTTCTGTTTTTCAACATTTTGATGTTCCTTGGTGCACTTGAGACAAACTTCATAAGCATGCCAGAAGATGTGCGTTTATGTTTAAAAGATAATTAAATGTAAAATAAAGCAGTAATAGGCTCTGTGAGTGTAATTAACAACAATTATACATTATGTACAAGTGTTACACTAGACACTAACGTTTTCTTCTTGTCAGAACCATCGGGATTCCTGGACGAATTGAGCGTAGAGGATGGGCTGAATATACCACTCTCGTTAAGCGAGTCGTCTGGTGATGGCGTGCGGGACTGCTTTTGTCGACGCTCTTTTTTCTCAACCTTGTCAAATAACTTCTCCGCTTTCTTTTTTGAGGCGCTATGGCGGATCTTCTTGAGCGACGACAGGATCTGAATCAAAACATCAATTAAAGCACAAGATCTATATTTTTTTCAGTTTGGTATTGAGAAATAAATTCATCTTCCTAACCGTGTCTCATATATTTTTTCTTTAGTAGTACTCAATGGTAATTAGGCTAACTGGAAAATCATTGAGCAGCAGCGTATTGAGATTCATGTATTCTGACCAAAAGATACTTTACTTTCTTTTAGCATATCACCAGTCACCGCCAAGGAAATTCAAGCTGTCGAATCGCATGAAGACAGATTTTCTTTTTGGTCACTTCTGCTACGGACGCTAGCCAGCACATCTAAGGGTGCCCTCGAACTTAAAATGCAATACATGTAAGACAGCCATAGTGGCACCCACGGTACCTAGCTGTTTGAATACGAGCTAACATCAGAACTCAGCAAATATAGAGGCAAAAGTAAAAAAACAAAATTGCCACTAGGAGGTACAGCGGTAGTCGAATATGTCCCATTCACTTGTGCCGCCCCCTTTATGATAAGAGCACGTCTGAAAAATTTTACGAATATCCATTAAGGGACTTTGCAGATACAGCAGAAGACACTGTACGAGGATGATGGAAAGTGCTGATGCACGCACGCACGCACGCATGCATACATACATAAACACCTATCCACTATATGAGCTCATATAATAAACTAAAGCTAGATCACAATAACACTACATACATTTTCCTCAACAATTCACGGCAAGCACTAGTTTAGGTACTCTCCATCCCCTAATTCTATAGAAATGCGCCACAACGAAACTTACATCATCCTGCTGTTCGTTAAACTCTCCCGTACTCTCCAGGCTGGGTCCATAGGCACTGTCCTTGTCATCTTCCCGGGGACTGGAGAGTGCCTCCGAGGCCTTAGGGATGGGCGGTACCTTGTTACGCCTGGATGCTGACCGTGCTATAGTCGGCTTCAGATGAATGGGAGACTCAGCAGGCTCCTTTGTGGACCGCCTGTCTGTTGGTGCTTCAGACCAGTCACCATTTCCAGTTTCTTGAGCTAAAACAGAAATAATTGCCAGCATTATGTAGCTACTACGTAACACAGAGCCCACAAACACATAGTATCCACAAGCCTACTTACAGGAAAATCAACATATCTATCAAAAACTAAATCATATGTAAAGATCTTATGAGAAATTTGCAAAAACGTTATCAGAAACGAATTTTGTTTAAATTTCCTTATCTGTAATTGGCTTTTTACAATACACTGAAATGAAATCGATCAGTTTTTAATAACTGCAAATCTGCAATGGTTGCAAGGAGAATTGGGCAAAACTACCCGAGTGTACACTTGATGAAACAGCTGCATATTGAGTATATTCAGGTTAAGCTTATTACTTGAATTAATGAAATGATCCTAGACTCTATTACAACCTCCGAGATATAACGGCCTATGAAGTAAAACATGATGACGGTGATACAATTGCGTGCTTAAACGTACCCCCGATTACAAGCTTACTTAAAAGTGCTCATGCTCCGGTATTGAAAACAAGTATCCATTTCATAACGACAACAATTAAAAAATAAATGACGAACACGGTGCTGTATTGAATCAAACACATTGAGACGATACATCATGCAGCATCCTAGCACCAACAGTCTTACGTACCAGATATTGGCCCCAAGACGGGCTTGTGCGATAGACCCGGTTCATCTAGCTTTTTCGCATCCGGCCAAGAGCTTGACAGACTCTGTCTCTTCAACAGGGAGCGCTCCCCGCCAGCGAAGCTGCCGTTGATGGATGTGTTGAGGCTGGACGGTTCATTAGAGTAACTACGACTGTAGCGACGTGAGGGAGAATCTGTGCTCTTGCTAAACACCGCTGAGTCACGCAGGCTGGTATCAGGGCTAGGAACATAGCTGTACCCTAGGTTCAGCGATGAATCAGGACTGAAGTCGAAGTCATTTGAGACGCTCATACGCTTGGATACAGCTGTAACAAACAAAACTAATGAGCACACTTTCTCCTGAAAGACTGAAAAGTGCAATAGGGTCATCCCGGATTATACAGCGACACTTGAATCTCGCTGTATTTACCCACAATGCCGTAAACCTCTGTCAGGCACATTTGCTACCTCGGTTTTGTGCTATAGAAGTTGACTTGTTATTTCTCGTCTGCTTCTTTACAAGGTTTTCTCACTCAGTTGCATTACTCTATGTGTGCTTCCAATGCAAACGAAGTATTACTGCTGTGCTGTGGGCTGCAACTCCGATAAACTGGACAAATACCTGTGGATGCCGAATGTGAAATTCTTTGCCTTCCCGACATCAATGAGAGACACGAAAATGTGCCTGATTTCCAAAACGAGGTCACACGCTTTCTTAGCTCTGGTACAAAGGAGAGTTCTATCGCTGTGTATTCCAGGAAGTCTCTATTAACCAGCACTTTGTGTCAAAAAAACAACTAGTGATTTAGGTCCAGGGCTTGGAATGACCAAAAAAGGCAAGAAAGAGGAAAACTTTCCAGGTGATGTATCGTTCCACAAATAGGCTTGTGTTAATAAATTTAACTGAAATAAACATTATTGCTTGAATGAAGTCAAAATAATGATAAAAAGAGACAAAAAAGAAGAAGCTGGAAATTAAGCAAGAGGAAATCGAAACCAAAAAAGAGAAAATCCTCTTAACAGAGGAGAATTTCAATCGTTGTAGGCCACAAATCATTAGAAAATCTGTCTCATCATGCTTCTTACTCCTATTACAAATGATTTCCAGCCTTTGGACGAACAGAACAGTTGTTAATACTTTAAACCAAACTCATAAAATTATGTGTCCCAGCGGCTGAATAAGCATAGCCTGAAGGGGGGATTCCAGTCACTTCATTGTAACAAATATCAATCCATACAAAAAGTAAAAATGTGATGACTGTGCTTTAGTAAAGCAAAAACATCACTGAAGAATTTTTGTCAAAAAACTTCATGAATGGCAAGTTTAAAAAAATAACGTTGTCAAGGTATAACAACGCACTCTGCCTTTAGAGCACTGTCTGAAGATCACCAACACATAAATGATGAAAAAAAGCCTCAAAAAGTTGGTGACACACCTTATAACATAGACGTTCTAAATGCTAAAGCTTATTAGTACCCAACCTGTGTTGCACACCCTACAATCAAGGGTATGTTTTGTGGAAAATGATGGAGTTAAGTCAGAAAGTTGGTCTTACACACCACACAACTATTTCAAAAAAAAATGTCAATCTCATTTGAACAAAAGAACAGTCTCTGAGAAAATACATGTAACTGCTAGTTAATGAGATAATTTCTATCAATTATTTCCAGACTGCGATTTGCTCATAATTACTTGACTAACCTTTTTTCAGGACATGTTAAGTTAGAATGTAAAGATCAAAGTTCAATCCTTAGTCACTTTCAAGAAACAAACCCCTGAGCTTCATAGAAACATTTCTACCAAAAACGCACAGTGCTTCAGTCATCAAAAGACCCTACAGTCAGTAGAACACACAAACCAAATAATACTCTGCTCTCTAATATATCTTAAATATATAGTTATGGAAAGTATTTATTTCTCACAAACATAATTGCCGATATTATCATTTTTCTACTTTTCACAGACCGACTTACAATCTTGCTGCAAATAACGGAAACTTTAACAAACATTTTATACAGAACAAAAACCAACCTATTAATAAGACTAAAATGTTTTAAATCATTATTTTTGTTGAGAAGTTACACAGAGTAAAATTTTACACGCATCCCGTATTGTATGTTAAAAATGTGAAGAATTACACTATCAGACAGTGTATATGACATGAAGCCTACCTTGGACGATAACACGCGTTTGAGCACCACTCTGAGCAAAGCAATAGCACAAATTTTCATATGGGACGAGC
Source organism: Phoronis australis (assembly GCA_002633005.1). NCBI lineage: Eukaryota > Metazoa > Phoronida > Phoronidae > Phoronis > Phoronis australis. Next base: position 3,257,837 of record NMRA01000001.1, read on the forward strand.
TGTTCAGCTTATTGACTTACATTCATATATGTAATGGCAAGAATCGTTGTAAGGTGTTCTAGTCAAATCCATATTCAATACTACATCTTTAAATGTCCTTTTGTTCTATGCTCTTGTAACATGACACAAAAAACACTACATCAACAATTAATCATTGAAACCTATGCTTGAGTAATTAAATCATGAGCTCAATATTAAAGGTATGATGTTCGATCGAATGGTAATTGAATCGTGATGTGGGAGCCACCGATTTTGATATCGATGTGCCACGACCCATTTCAATTCGATTCTAAGTTACCGTTTTTGGTGTTGGATGTCTTACAATGTTATGACTTATTTGCATCTTTTGAAGAGTATTATTGAGCTACTGAACAAATAAACAACTCAGGATCATTGAATAGTTGGAATTTTATCATGTTCAACAATTTTGTTGTTAAACTAGGTAAAAGTGTTAACTACTTATATTTGAAAAAAGATAAAAAAAATAATTAAATTTGAAAAAATATAAAAAAAATTAATTAAATCAACAAACAAGAATTGAAAATAATCATTTCCACCTCAATAGAATCAAATCAAGACTGTGTATCATCCCTCCCCTACCCAATATATCTAAAATAACAAGAATCCGTTAAAGAAAGCCTTTACAGTAAAACCTAAGATGCCTATATTTCTGAGTCATGGCTGGCTTTCCATAATAAGATATGACACAATAATGAGCGGCAAAACAGCTAAAATGGGGTTAAGTATGTTACCATGAACACACACCTTACACGTATCTAATCACAGTATCTAATCACAGCCTGTGTTTATATTTAACTAATGATAATCTGTAAACTTTTTTGGCCTTAGTCTACCCAGCCTATCTTAACCATGTATATTCTCTAGCGCAAAATACACTAGGTCAGTATACCAAGCAACTGCATACACTGTGCCATAAACATAGACTTGGTGTTTCACATTGGCGATTCTGATGTCTCATATTATTAATGGTAGGCTAGCAACAGGTGATACCAAAAAGATTACAAGAAAACCTCCATAAAAAACCTGGAGTTCAGTGACTTTCCACACAGTGAACACCAAGCCAACACCAACAAACTTTAGCCAAGATTTGACTAAAAAGTTGTGTAATATCGTTGATTAAAAATGTTCGTGGTAAAATGTCACCGATACAAGACACAACATCGCAGACAAGTGAAATATTTATTTTAATCATTTTTATAGGCAATTTTGTCATGGTAACCGGACTGATTAGCCAGCTCACCTTGTTCAGATGATAGAAATTCCTAAGCAAACAGTAAGTCTTTGTTTGATGGACCACGCTATTTCACGCCCTAACACATTAACCTAGCAGTAAGATAAGAGTGGCTTTAGGAATCTAGACGAGGTTTCTCGACACCTTTTTGATGGACTAGCCTAATCACAGTTCACTTTATAGACCTTGAACTTATCAAGATTACATCACTGCCATTTTGCATTACAAGTAACACCACACAAACATCAACGACCTTAGCAACCACCTGGCGATGTTTTGAGAAAACCCGTGGGCGTTCATGAGGTTAGAAGCCCTCAAAAATGAAATAAATATCAATTTTGGCAACTACAGCCCAAAACTGGTGAGAAACTACTCTACATGGAGAATACTACACCACTCAAAAATATTAAAATCGAGACTTGAGCAGTCGTGGTTTGGGTTCAGTAAAACCTTGGGGCCCACTTTAACAAAGGATGAACCTCCGGTCCTGGGCACAGTATTTTTGACACAACCTGCATTCTTCAATATGAGCGAAACATTACAGCAGACATTAAGATGATAGTTTTTCACAGCCATATTTAATGATCACTTTTGTTAACTACATTAGTGAATTCTGCGTAAATTCAAACTCTCTTAGCTAAGACTAGACTTCTGTCCATATAGCAAAAACAGGTCCCAGCAATTGCAACGTATAGACACTTATCTGTAGAGTGTATAACACTATAGATTCCTGGGTCAACAAAGATACACAGATGAGAGTCTATCAATTGACACCAGTGGAGGTAATACTCCCCAACAAGGTCAACACCTGGAGAGCTGTTAGGTTACTGCTACAGTTAATTAAATACACCTGAATGATTGCATAACAGTGCCTAATGAATAGTCTGGTGACAAGGTAGCAAGAAAAAAGCAAGGTGACTACAGGTGACCTGTACAGACCACACATGCATAGGTTAGTGAGAGCAGTCTGGCGATTAATAACATTTTTGTGAAAAAAACATGATTAGTAAAATCAATAATCCTAGTTCATAAGTTCAAAACCGTAATTTCATTATATACAAGGGCTGACCTATGAATGAGGAAGTGTACAATTAATCATTAAACTTAATTTATACTTTTATCTAAATGGTTATTGTTTACACTAATTACACTTGGTGACGTAATTTAGCTACTATCAAGTCTTTCATGGAGAGCTGAAGCCACACCATAGGAAATCAACCTTTGCCACAGGGGTGGAGAATGGCTACCACTGTGTGACTTATACCACATTCACGTGGCACGGCAAATGCTAAACATTACTCCCTAAGACACTAAATTTAAACAGATGGCCTGACTTCTAACTCAAAAAAGTGAAATCTGTTTTTTCACAAAAGTTCACATATGTGTAACAAATCACAGCGAGTTGAATTATTTGGCAAAGAACATAAAATGAAACATGAAACAACTACAGCCCACACAACGCAAAAGGAAAGAAATCGCAGGCATAGGTTCCAATGATAAAAAATCTACACATTAAATCTACATTAAATATTTAAAAGCTTAAAACTAGTAAAACTGGGTAAACTCTTCTCGAATTAATAATCTGGCAATTCTCAAGCGACAAGTGCACCGAAATTGTGTCATCAAGGCGATGATAATGAGTTTCATACCAGACTAGTTAAATGACCGGTGTCATGTTGAATGCAGGTCTGGGCAGACACATCCGGGTAAGGTTTTCTCGAATTTCAGCCTGTTCACAACCAAAGCACCTAACAGGTAAAGGCGCATATTACATTACAACAATGGCTCACCTTTACCTGTGTTACATGTACTGTTCCTGGGGAATGCCTACTTTAATATTATCAAAAATCTAGCTGTCCACTTCACCTACGCTGCACCAAGATTCGATCTGCAGTAAAATCTCAGTAATTTCGGACAAGCCAGGTATCATATTTATTCATTTCTCGAATGCATCCAACATCATTGTAAGTGCCTAAAAATACTCAAAACATTGTCTGATGGCTGCTATATGGTGCAGAACTTGAAAATAATAAACTTAAAAATAATAAAGTATTTATTTGGACAGTGGTGCTCATCTTTTATGAAAAGATGAAAATAATAAAATTTCGCTTTTCATATTCTGGCCTATAATCGTGAGATTTTACCGGAGTAATATAGAAGAGCATAATACAGACGCAGACTTACTTCTAGCTTCGTTTCCTGTTGCACTCTTTGGCGAGGCAGTATCATCCGCATTTGTATTGTTCACACGGCCTGGGTAGTTACTGGAAAGAGACCGTCTCTCCTCTGCCTGCTGACGTCGGATCTTGTTCAGGTGAATCTGTTTGTAAGACATAGTTCCTGTGGCAAAAAGGAAAAAAAAGCTCAATTCACGAGTCTTCCAAGTCTTCCAACATAATATTTTACATTCAAAAGAGGAAAGGCTTCAGCATTGATGCTAAGACATTTCCAGGTTTCAATGCTCTTTATCAACGAACTGCACGTGGTGCTATTTTCTGTTTTCTGAAAGGTGCAGGACTTATTTGTGTGATCTGTAGTCTTCCCTATAGTTTATGTAAAGGCAGACAAAATACATTAAGGCCAGCTTTATAAGAAGACAAGCACTTTACGAGACACATCAAAGTACATGATAACAGCATAACTAACAATTCCAGGTACAAATATGACGTCAAAACAACTCGCCAGTTAGAGACAATCAAACTCATCCCCAAAAGGCAAAATGTGACACTTTACATCCACACTACCATTATTTTACACAACTTCCGTTAACATTTCTTCTAACTAAACCAACACAGATGCAAAGACCATCAATCTTCAAGAATGTGATTATCTTACCCCTTTATAGAAGTATGGACATTCAACAGTTAGTATGGTCAAAATTTCAGCTTGGGATACAATATTGCAAACGTGGATTTTCATTTTGCACAATTTCCCAATAAAAATAATTTTAAAGAAAATTTCTTTTCTTGCAAACAGAGTAGTACTATAGTTGAGAGCAAACAACAAGGGAAACTCAACCATTCATAGCATGCAGTTGGCCCTTGAAAAACTGAAAAACGAAAATTTTAAGATTTTTGATGCTAATCAATTCGATTTTATCATTAAATAGACGTAGAACCTACACCATTAAACAACTCTAAGTTGCCTTGGTTTGTTAGTAAAACCATCTTCTTCATACAAAGTCTATGGCTTCTACACCATGTCAGGAAAAACTGTAATCCATTCACAAAAATGACAGATGAGACAAGATGGCTACGTCAGTTACCTGCGGACTCAGGCGAATCCCCTCCCCAGTTATTCCCCTCCACGTTATTCTCACCCCAGCCAGTTGTACGCAACTGACCACCAGGCTCATTGTTTCTCGGCCGGCGACTCTGAAAATGAGAAAAGTATCTCATGAGGACAATATTCTTCAACAACCAAATCAGGACTGTGGCAGAAATTGTCCGTCAGCAAAACAAGTTCATAACTGGTCTATCCACTCTGACTGGTACATTGACAGACTTGTCTTTCAACTCAAGAGTTCAATTGCATACCTAATAGCAAATGACAGTCAATATTACTAACAAATCCATGAAGGTAAAATAAATAGCATGTATCAAAACATCTACAATACTTTCAATATAATTCCACAAATACGGTAGATAGAGGTCAAGTTCGTCATGAAAATCTCAGTGGGAATAACAAAAACCAATACAATGACTTCGGGGAAATTTGAAAATAATTACCAACACAGTCTCATGTCATGTTAGTCATAAAAACTTCAGTTTCCAGGAAAGTAAAGACAACAATATGACCTGTCAACTGAAAAAGTCAGGTAACTGAACAACAAAGCCAACAATCAACAGCAAAGACACAAGTATTCCCAAACCGATAGGACAGGCGCCCAGACATTTTTTTGTCCCTCACCATAATGTTTCAAATAAAATCAGTTTTGTTGGAAGGAAATTGTACACAGGATTTATTAAGAATAACAGAAGATATTATTCAAACATGTCAATAGGAATTAACAGAAAAGGCGTTGTCTAAACTATGCAATAATAGACATTTTTAAAATTGTCTGTGAGCAAATGAGGGTGAAGGATAAATCAATCTGGATGAATAAGAAGCATTCAAGCAAAGAGACAGAAAACTGACAGCCATTGAATGCAAACCAGGATTCACTGGACTCAAGTGATCATGACCCCAAGTTGCCAGTCTAAGCCTTTTCCTGAGGGATAAGCCAAGGTGAAATCCTGATACACATCTGATATGTAACTGGTCTATCCAACTTGGTTGAACAATAATCAATGAGAACTAACAGGGGAGATTGTATTCATTAGAAACCAATAATAAAAGATTGCATAAGTTACATGAAGACAACTTGGGCAGGATAATATGTGCAAGGCCTGAAAAAACATATCTGATCAAACGTTTAAATAAATCTAGATCAGTTCTGGGTATTTATCACTCTTACAGTACGCATATTCTGGCCTACGCATTTCAGGTTCTGCAAAAAACTGAACCAGGGCACTATCCCAAATAAATAAGGGTTTAATTAAATAATCAGGAAATCACATTTTGGAAACTAAAATAAAAAATCTCCCCCAAGAAAGAGATCTCACAATGAAAAATAAAAGATGTCTGGATATAAAATCATCAGAGAAATATGTTCATTTCACATCACTGGTAGATGTGTGTACATGCATGTGTACAAAAGCACACAACATTGTATATGAACATGATGTTCAGCAAACTAAATCTATTATCAAGATATATGGTACCATTTACATCTACACACAAAAGCTACCAAATTTAAACGTACATTAATCACCTGAATGTTCTTCATTGATCCGACTCATCCAACCGAACATATCCACTAAAGCTGGTTTTAAAAATGCTCACCAACGCAGCAAGAAATTTTCAATGCTCCCAATTTAATTCAACAGGTTCCTGCACTGAATTAACAGCAAATATGCAGTCCAAGGCAAACAATTAAAGCCAAATAAGGCCAGTCAAGCCTCATTGTGGATACCACTCCAGCAGAATTGAGGCTCCTGAATGAATACATCAGGCTACAAAAGCACTAAATTTTTGAAGTAGACTCATATTGGGTTGCTAACTTGATGTCCTGGTCAGTATATACCAGCTGTTTGAATTCTAACCAGTGAGAAGTGTTTCTTAATATTCAGGACCAGTTTAAGCCTAATAACATAAACAGACACATGTCACATGTCACCTATTCTGGCAAACACATGTACTGTAGTTGAGGTTTTGAAATATTATATATACAGATAGACCAAAGAAAAGTTACCAATACTGCAAACTGTTGCCTAATAAGCCTTAGAATTTAAAAGCGTGTTCAATACAACTTCAAGTTAAACTAAACCCTTAAAGAAGAAAGGAAGTACACAATTCCAACACACTATCCAACTCTTTAACCTTACAAGATCACAAAAGCATCTTTCGCTCCACCCAGTTTCTAATCGTCCCATGCAAGACTGGGTCCATTTCTTTCATTCACTGACACTTCGAAGTCTTGTACATTGTTGTCTGAATTCTTTCAATATTCCACTAACAGTGATGTCATGATAGTTGCAAAGAATTTATAAAAATGTTGGAAAATATGACGAACTGCATTTAAGGCCCTTGCTCACATGAGGAAACTGTGCCCCAGAACCACTGCCTTCTGAGATGGGGATTTGTTTGGTTGAGGAGAAAATTCCATTACCAACAATTCCACCCCCCAACAAAACTTTTTTGCAGTAGTGATTCTAAATTTGAGAGAATTTTTGGACCTAATGAGAATAATTTTTTCTTTGTTTTAAATATTTTACACAGGGGAATGAAGCAGATATTGCGACCAAAATCGAGGCATTGAATGTGAAACACTGTCCACCAAACAATCCATTGCCATCTAGAGACAAGGTTAAGTCTTCATGTTGCCACTTGGAAAATGGAAATTTGCAAAATTCATTTCGCAGTACTTTACAAAAACCACAAACCACTGTATCAAGGTACTTTCAAGGACATCAATTAACACTCAACTATTCACCCCACTCTCATATTTAAATTCACCTAACCATCGAGGTGATCAGTTACTTTCAACTTAACTTTCAAGTGGCATGTTTCAAAACAATTCCAACCAAACATAAAAACCTCATGTAAACTGTTACATTTCCATGGAAACTGTCAAAATGCTTTAAGAGAAGACATCACCCCAAGCTGCATGTGAACCTTAAACTATCCTTGATCTGTTTCAATTTTTGAGTCCAGCCCTAAACAGTTTATCACCCTGTTATGCCATCAGTGGTAATACATACCAGACAAGTCTGCCAGGCACATAACAAAACACACAATGACTTCAGCAGGAGTCTGCTATATCCAGTAAAGTCAAACCATGCACTATTTATAAATACGAATTTCAGTTTTTACTTGTTTAAACCTTAGTCTTATTAAAACGTTGAGATTGGTGCTGTGGAATTAACTTTTACTGACGACATCTAAAATAATTTGATAGCATGCATGATCATTTCAAGACTGTTAGACTTTCTAAGATTCAAGAATACTTCCCACAATACATCAGCCTTTCAATTTTGTGAAATTTTGAAAAACAGTTCAGACAAGGTATTTTCACAAGGACAAAATAATAAATCTCTTAATGAGAACATGAAAACATGACACATTCATTCCGGACATGAATTCAAAAAGGTGAGTGCCTTTTGCACAATAAATCAAAAAGTTTAGAAGTTGCCAGATCTGACCCATAAAGAGGGCAAGTGGTGCCCTGGTAGATGCCATATGCTGTTTTCATCATCTGTCTGCTATGTACTGCCCACACAGCTAGAACATTTCAACCATGACCATCTTAGAACAACCCAAGTGTGCACAGCTGGAGTTATGCCAATAACAGTAGGGGACGCACAGCCCACATGGAAGGAGGCAGCACGGGCCCATATCACGAAAACCGCCTCAAGACAAGACCAAACATTTGTCTAAGTTGAGATCGAAATTTGGGCTAAGTTAAGACCGAAGATGAAAAGATGAACACAAAGTCGGGTTTTGGTCTTCGGTCCAACTTACCCATTGACAGAAATTAAGTTGTTTCACATAGAAGAGCATACAAACTTCGCTTTCGGCACCTGTTGTGAATTCACAAAACCAAGCAAGGCGGTGTGTGATATTCGAAAGAATAATCTTGGTCTTGAAATTCTAATTGAGACTTTTTTTAAATTTTGGAAACAACTGGTATCTCTTTTGTTTGAGAGCACTCTGGTAAGGCTGGAAAATGCCATTTCACATGTGCTGTTAAGTAGCAAGTTGCACCTCTATGGCCTTAATCAGTTCTCCAACCAAAAGCACACATTGCTTAGGAACATTATATTGTGAAAAATATCAATTGTTCCTCAACAGCTGACAGTGACAATAGTCCTAAATTTTGGTCATTTAGACCAACCAAAAGTCCAATCGCCTACTCCGTAGTAGGCTAATTTTCGGTCTTAGCTTAGACAATTATTTGTAAAATTAACTTACACAGTCCATTTTGAACAGCTCCTGACAGACAGACCAGAAGAAACTTTAAGCCTCACATACAATAAAAGAAAGCCAGCACACTTCTCCCCACAGCACATCACATAATCTCACAAAAAATAATGAACCTGTCACATTTTCTTGTTAATAACTGACATCTAGATAGAAGTGGCCAAGCGTGCGTGTAAGATGAGAACATTATACTCACTCACGTTTCATTAATTATGTTGCAGGCCTTGATTGAACTAATAATTAGCATACGAGGATATCAACAAGGAAATGTACTGTAAAAATAAAACAGCTACAAAAACGGATACTTAATACCAAATATAGTTGGTTGGACTTCAAAAAGATTTCAATTCAGCATCACGCCAAGAGAAGCTCCCTGTCCCCTACATAACCCGCAGATAATTAAGCCAGTCAAAAGGTTGAAAAATCGCCTTTTTAAACTATTGAAAACCTTTTCCCTGAACACAAACAGGATATGACTGATCAGATGAAGTTGTCAATGATGAATGATTGTCTAGTGTAGTAAAGCAAAACATGTCAGTGTGATTCTCACCACGACTTGTCTACAGTTATAGCTCCTACAACTTCATGACTTGTGCAGCCAAAAAGCATGGCATCCAATATGAAACACAAGGATGAGCAACCAACGACAGTGCATGGGCCTTGTTCTCAGATGCCAGGGGTTTGTTTACAGGTGACAGGCCGGCCGTGTTTGCTATCAAAGCGCCTTGTTTACAGGTGCCAGGGCTGTTTTAGCTGTCAGTAGCCCACCCCATGACCTCTGTTTACAAGTAAGGAACTGATTCATCAGAGCCTGAGTGGGGTAGTTTAGGTAGCCTGAATATTAGAGACATATTAGAAGAGTTTTTTCAGTGAACCCTTTAAGGTTATGCATAACTGAACAAAAATGTCAAAATTTGGTTAACTTCAGAACACCATATCTCCAAAACGCCAAATCGGATTCACATGAAATTTCAGACACTGTGGTTCATGTGCCCTATTCCCCAAAACGCTTAAGGACTGTTTTAAATTGTTCCACTTTCAGGGCTATCAAAAAATAACACTTATGGTTTTTATCAAAACTCAAAAGCTGCAAAAAAGAAAACGAAATGATAATTTAGAAAACTGTGACAGAGTTTTTGAGATCTCATCATGAACACTATATCAAACAAAACTTGGTCACATTACTAATTTGCTATGACTGCACATTTGTTTTTTAATAAGCTTTACTAAAAATGTATGGTCACCAAATTATTGTCAGATTGGTAAAAAGTCAAAAAAAAAAATTCTATCGACCTTGTACTTTTAGAAAATATATACTTGCACCGAGTTAAATTGTATATTTTTGTAGAAATTAGGTAAACGGTACACGATAAGGTCCACACAACATATCCTTAAGTATGTATCACTTGGTTAAATATTGATTACAATAGCTTATTAATACATTGATGTCAATGTCAATATTTGCAGGACGTTGAATGTGTAACAAAGAAACCAGTTCACATAGTGGCAACAACCAAACAACCTCTGGATACAATCTCTAGTCCTAATTAAACGTTAGCTCTTGGTTACAGTACTTTGAGTACGGGCTCCCATGTGTGCCTGGTGACTTCGTGGCAACTTAGGATTTTTACCCGGTCATCAAATCAGAGCATCTTTTACCCCAACAAAGATTCACAACAGAACAGTTCAAGTTCCCTGTAGCCCTAATCCGACCAAACTGAAATCACAAACATCAAACAGGAATTGTTAAAAATCTGTATGTTCCTTTATAAATTGAAGATGGGAAGGAATTAAGATTTGGTATTGCCTTCCAGAATAACCAAATTCATATCACCAAGGAACACTAACTGATAAAGTGTTCAAATGTCTTAAGAAAAGATTCCAATGATGTCTGATCACTGATCAGACCTGCATTGTTAACTCTGCCCCCTAATCAGAAGGCTCGTCTACTTTCTTACCATGAGAAGTTCTCGCTCAAATGACATAACTAATGGTTAGGCTCTGTTCACACACCCCACACAACTGACCAAAATATTGGCATATTTTGCAGATAAATGTTATGGGTAATTATTCCTAACATGACAGATTGGATGCTTTTGTAAATCCTCGTGATAATCAGACTTCTATCAAAATTCTGAGATCTATCTCTTCATAAAAATTTCAGACCTGAACGCAGGGTGATGAGAGCATAAAAGCTTCATCTCACCAGGTAAATGTTGCACTGTAGGTATAGTGTTCCCCTATTGCTCATAACTCAAACTAATAGCAAAGTTAACTGCCATAAAATTTCAATAATGCAACTATTGTGAATGCTTAATAACCCATTAAACACTATTGTTGCTGGTTAGAGCAGACATTAGCATTTAAAAAACATAAAACAATTGGGTAACTTCACCACAGGGGGTATTCACTGCTGGCATATTTCCTACTTACGTTTAACAATGACAACAACAAATCCCTCTACATTTTAATCTCTTTAAAATAAATGATAATTAATCACCACTAAGTCAACCCAATCACAAAAGCTGGCAAATAAACTAGCATCTCCCTCTTGCCTGAATCCCTAACAAAAGCTTCTCTGGGGCATAAGATTTGATAACAAGTCTAGCATTCAACTATAGTAACATGAGAGTAACAATACCTGTCCCTATATGAGCCTTTGCACCTCGGACACAGCAGGTGCACTAAGTGCAGACAAAAAAATACACTAAAAAATGGGGCCGAAGTTATCAGAGAGGCGTAATTCATATTGAAGACGACTCTGACAGTGCGCCTGGTTACCTGGTTACTGTAATCACTAGATGGGACTGTTCCTACACCATTCAGTATTTATGTACACAGCAATGCAGACAAAATTTACTTTTTAACAAGAGACAGTCCAGATATTGACTTAGGAGCATGACTGCACGACCATTAAGGACCATGTCACTGCATTCCGATGCTGGGTGTTTGAACAATGACACACACTACACACAGCTTATCAATAAAACAAGATTAAATTCTCTTTATAAGTACTAACGTTATTGTCAAATAACATAAAAAATTAATGCAATTCAATCATATCAACATGATGCTCTCACAAACATGATAGCCATTTTGATTCTATTTATTCCAGAAACAGACAGAGAGAAAAACAATTACATTTAAATGCTGAGACTTTGGTTGACCTAAGAGTGACGGGTAATGAACAACTACCTTTTTATAGAATGAGCAGCTTAGATACAAACTGCCACTAAGCTTGAGCCCAACCACTAATTCAACACAAGGAGATCGTAACAAATACCATTACCTATCCAAGAAGCACTGCTAACACCATTAGACTCACCTGAGACAACTCGTTAAAGCTATCATTAAGATCTTCTTCGTCCTCCCAAGGCAACCTGTTTTTACCACGGCCTGCGCTGTAGAATCTCCGTGAGGGTGTTCCTAGATTATCCAGTGGGGTTGAGCGTGCTGATGATGTGACTGACTCTAGCTCCATCGTGTCTGAGCGTATCGACCTGGCCGACCCCCCAGCAGTACCCGACACGGCCATAATCCACTCAATGTCGGCCCCTTGAGGGATGATGGCTGACGTGCGCTGACTGCCCATTGATAATGTTATTGCATATTCCACTAAGCCGCTTGGATTCAGTTTTGCAAGCTGTCTCCGCGCCAATCTTGCCTGAACGGCTTGCATGACACCATCACCCCCTTGACTCAGTTCAACAGCATCTACTGCCTGTACCAAAGGTTGCAGCCGACCAGGGCCCATTGCCTGAGCAAGAACAGCTAGGCACTCAAAGCAAGCATGTCGTACGGGACGTTTGGGGTCGACAAGTGAAAATGCAATTGTCTGACAGAGTGTTGCTTGGTCAAAATCATAGCTGGGAAATCTTAACAAGGACGCGATGACAATATTGATTGTCTCCTGGCGGACACGGGAGTTCCGATGATTTAGGTTCTCACACAGCACTTCAAGAGTTTTGGTCACTGATACAGTCTGCATAAGCCTCATGGCAACTTTCATGATTGCTTGACGTACGACAATCTTATTGTCACCCATTCGTTTTGTTAAAGCCGAGATCAGAGGTTTAACATAACTTTTTGATTGTCCGCTTAGTTTATCAACCAGTAAGTCCAAAATGTCTAAAGTTACAGTTGTTATCTTAAAATTAGAGTCGTCTAATAAATTATTGATGAAACTGATGAACGGAATCATGTGTGGGATGAGTTGAGAACTGTCCTCGATGTCTTCTACAATTCTTCGTAATTCCTCTACACCTTGAGAGCGAGTTCTAAAGTCCTCTTGATCGTGTAGCTGAGCCATAATATGACTAGGAATGATTCCAAACTCCAGCTTTCCATTACTCTGTCTTGGCTGGCTAGCTCTACCAGTGGGGGAACCATAGTAGTTTTCTGGGACACTTGTGCCTGACGAAGTGTCATCTTTTTTGCGACTATTATTATTATATTCTGAAAGTGTTGAATCACTTTTGTCAGGCAATTTATTTGTAAGTTGCAAATAAAATTTACGCAGAGCTGGTGACAACCTCTGAATGTAATCACTAAAGACTGTATCGGTAGCTATACCCCGGATTTTATCCAAAGCAACTAATGCTATCGACTGCAAATTATCTTCAGCCGAGTTGTCTAGCAACTTCTTTGCTAATGACTGCACAATGTCAAAAAAGTTTTCATTGGCAAACTCTGGCGTAAACAGCATTGGCAATGCAATAATGGTCTCTTTTCTAATCTTCTGTTCATCTCCTTCCAACCCATGTTTGACAATTGCTTTAAAAACACGGCTGACGTCCTTGGCATGTTTCATGTAAACATGTAAAGTCTGAATGACTGCTCTCCGAATGGTGATCTTGCTATGACCAATATTGGGTACAAGTTTAGGTAGAACTATGGACATATAATCGTCTAATTCGATACCGAGTTGAGGAATGAGATCACTAATCAATTGTACGCATTTATGTCTAACATCCCAATTCGAGTCGGAAAGTGACAGCGCCAATCCATTGAATATTGCCGACTTATCCGAAAATGGTAAGCGGCCATTGTTTATTCGTGCCGTTGCTCGAAGACCTTCCAAGATCTCGGCACGTTTATTGAAGCTTTGATCGCTTAGGTGGTTCAGAACAACATCTTCTTCCATCCCTGGAACGGTCACGTATTTGGCATCGTTGAATCTGTAGTCAGACACGGATAAATTTACAGCGGTACCTGCCATGTAAATAAAAGCCTTGCTGATGATGAGTTCAGCTCTTTTTCGCTTCTAACAGGTCAAATAGAAGCACTGTTAATTCATCGTCCCCATTTGTGACAGTTTAACCAAAATCCTCTTTGATCTTCATCTTTGCAAGCACCGTGCCGACCTTAGCACTCCAGACATCGTTTAGAAACAAGATGGCTACCTCACAACAATATCAAGTCACGTGACCTACGTCACAATCACCCGTATGTTATCACAATGGGTCCGTTGGGTTCCAATCGATACTCAGTTCTTTCCCATTATTACTTTAAAAATGACAGTTAACCAAGCAAAGCGGTTTGACATAAATAAGAAAAACAAGCATTACCTTTACGAGCTTTGAAGAGTCGCCACATGTATTTTGCCAAGGCAGTCTCTGTTTTCCAGCACTATAAGAAATGCGGCAGGTGCGGGTGGACCCAAGCGATGTATCCTGAGAGTTAAAAGTACATATGGGCGTATTTTTAAATTAGTTTTAATGTTCTTGTTATGTGAATCTCAATGAATCATCGACATGCCTAATTAAGAGCAAAAAATTGCTCGCAAACAAAAATGTTGTGCTGCATTTTCATGCAGTTGACGTTGTGAACTCCCCGGCACGATTAAGTTGTATTCACTACCGTTTCACTGACTCCTGAAAATATCCGAGGGAAGGCAAACAGGGCACTCTTTGAGACGTACAATGGCCACCGCCATTCTTAACAGTTGAAATCACTAATTATTACACAGAGAGTCATGAAAATATGGAATATTCATTTTGCTATAGTCGTAAACTTATGCAACTGCGTTATTTTCAATAGGATTTTAAGTTTTTAAACTTAAAATCCTATTTCTAAAAAAATAATACAGAACTAATTGTTTTGACTGAGGAAATCATGATTAAATGAATTCTTATTTAAGCGACTATAAACCCACATTTCTTCCAAGTTTTTTTTTTAATGTATTCTTCTAGTACCTCTATATCATTGGTCTCAACTTGTTCCGTACTCAGATGGGAAGTGATTTCCGTGAGTTTGCAACAGTTTAACTTATTCCTTATGACCAAGCTCGGCGTATAAAATGTCACGCAATGATGACATGTCAATTTGTAGAGTCTGTTCCCAAGTAATAGCGAACTGCCAGTACTTCCGAAGCCCTGAAATCACCACACATTTGACTAAGAAGCAATTTGAGGCCAATTTCACGACGATAAATGCTCTAAATCAATATTTGGTAATTGTGGTGCTCGTGTGTATAACCGTTTCAACTCTATGTTGAATTCCATTTCACTAGACATTTACCTCACGCACAGCGACAGAATTTTGCCCACTCTCTTTTAAACAAGTGTCTTCATCCGTGAACCAAGGAGGCCTCTTCTTGGCACGATAGTCAAGGCTATTCGCCGATGCCAAGTTATCTTCTTTCGAACAGTCCTGTTCAACGAAACTCATTAACTAATCAGAGAACATTCGGTACATAAACTGAGGCTCAGGTCTTCCAGAAATAATAGGAAAATGACTTAAAATCCAGAAGCTCGCGAACAGTACGTATCAAGTTAATATAAACTTTTATCGCATGAGCACAAGCAACTAAACTGGCTAGTCACCGTCGGTGGGCCATTTCATGTATCATAAGCGTAGCTCAGTTTTTTCCAAGCCCCGGAACCCCTTCTCTTCAGCAGCAGTGAAAAATTGGGACCACTTAGTCCAGTTTATTTGACGGAGGGCCGGTTTATAGCAAAGCACAAAGGGGTACTAAACTCTGTTTTGATGATTTACATCAATCCACGTTCTGTCACCTGCTAATGCATCATTGACGTCAATGTTCCAAATCAAAGGCAGTAATCAACTAAAAACTCGTATTCCTGAGCCACAGATTGGACACTGTTGTCCTTGGTGGGGGTCTTTTCCCACAATTGCTAAAAACGTAGGTTACGTTTGCCCCTTTAGCACAGTTTGGAGTTTTCAAATTTTCATCCAAACTTTTAAAGGTTGTCGAGGGTACAGAGCATTATTTTGTTTCAGAGAACTGGATGGGAAAGTCATTTTTGGTAAAACCGGGTTTGGTATCCTTTTAAAGGGCCTTCCCTTTATTGTCGTCAATTTAGAACACAGAAAGAGTTTCTTCAATAGAGAGAAATCTGTAAATAGGGAGATTTAGTTGTTTACAGACTTGCATGCATTTACACTCTTTGTGGGCAATTCATAAAATGAAGTTAATGCCGTTCAACTGTGACGGTCATTTTGTAGGTGCATCACTAGAAAATTACATATTTTTTTATTTCGAAAATATTACGCATTCCAACAGCATTATTTGGCTAAGAAAAAAATTTAACTACATTGGATTGCGGCCAAATCTCTACTTTTTGTCTGAAACGAGAGAAATATTTTCCGGAAATCACTTGGATTCAATATTCTGAAGTTGGCCAAAGAGTCATAAAATTCACACAACTAGTAGCAACAAAAGGCGTAACCATGCCAGCAAGCGCGATTTTTCCTGGACTATCGAAAAGGTGTTCTAGTTTTTGCAAAAAATCACAGCCTTGTCAACCAATACTACAATTCTGACATATAATGCGTAAAAACTGGAAGAAGAATAGTATCAGTTGTAAAGCCAATTTGTGATAGAATTTACCTTTAGCGAGTCCAGTTGGTGTCTTGAAAACAGCATACTGTTGTTTTTATTTGGATGCTTTAACGTATAGTGCCAGAAATTAAACAAATAAACGTTTGTATTTTGCAAAAGTGAGCGTCATAATTGCGTAATCACTTTGTCATATTACGAAGTGACCCGAGGAGTTATGGATTCGGTGAGCTGGAAGGGATTGAATTAGGTTTTCAAACCCGACAGTTGTCAAACTCCATGCTCTTCGATTGTCGGAACGCAACAAATTCACACCAAAATGGCGTCCGAAAAAATGTGCGTCACCACGGAAGACGCCGAACTAAAAGCAAACGGCTACATCGTCGGGTCAACGCTTGGCGAAGGATCTTACGCTAAAGTCAAATCTGCGTTCGATGAAAAACACAACCGAAGAGTGGCTATTAAGATCATAAGCAGAAAAAAAGCGCCAAAGGATTTTCAAAATAGATTTCTTCCTCGAGAATTAGAAGTGATGAAGTTGCTCAATCACCCTAACATCATTAAACTTCACGAGGTTCTTGAACTCGGAGGAAAGGTAAACATTTGTTACCCACATCCCGAGCTCATAAAAAATCAGAAGTCACGGGGCATTTTAGAAGACATCGCTTAATGTTGCATTCAACCAACCGTGCGTGATAATCACCTTTTGTTTATTTCAACAAGGTCATCGATGATACTTTTCAACAAACAATACCACCTAGACCGGAAAGAAAAATGAAAACAGGGGTCCGTTTTCTTGCTTTTTTTAATCGTGCGCTCGGTCATAACTCAGTCAAAAATACGTTTATAACCTGTGTCCAGTAGTTATATGACAACGACCTTAGCGCGACTACACGTACGGATTTAGATGGGGCCAAAGGGGGCCATGGCCCCCCTAAAATTTTCCCAGATTCCTTCCTGCCGGCAAAATCCTGGCTAATACTCTGCCCTGCCCCCCTAACTAAAAATCCTTGATCCGCCCCTGACGACCATTGATGACACGGTCCACAGAGGGGAAAAACTTTGGTCTCACTTCAACTCATTTTTATACTTGATGTGTGACCTTTCAGTGGTCACTTTAAGACCGAAGCACAAAACGCATGGAAAACCGAAACCTTCAAAACAAAACGTCATGATTATTGATCAGGCGCAAAATAGGGCTCAATTTGTATGTTACTAAGTTTTGTCGTGAATTGATGTGTTACTAAACAATGTCCTCTCATAAGAGTAATTTGTGATGTATGTGTTTATAAAACTGCATATCAATAATAAATACCTAGTGAGTAGCGAGAGGAAGCTGCAATCAACGTTTTCCGGTGGACGCGTTCAGTACAGCGCAGCATAAAATACTAAAATGCCTTACCGATAATGAAACAGTAAAACAGAAAAATGTGCTTAAAATATGATAAAGCGGTAAAAAATGACCAAACGTGTCGTCCTTGCGGGCACTAAAAATACCGCAAGGACGACATGTCTATTCGCTTTAATACATGTTATGTCGGTTTATCGTCTCTTACTGTCTTTTTACATTTCAATGCAAGAACGACAACAAGTCAATAATTTCAAAATATAAATATTCATTAATGTTGAGCTTCTTCAGTAAATGTAACGAAAGACTAAAATTCTGTACAACTTGTGGGGTTTTCACAAACGTACATTTAATGTAATTTTCGTAACAGCATCCTAGTAAAAGTTGATAAATTCAAATTTTATAATTTCTCCTGAATTTAGGTTTAAACTGGAAATACTCTTCTACAATCTGGACCAACTTCTGAGAAAACAAAATTTGTATGAATTTGCCTCACCACTCAATTTAAGTGTCGAGATGATCAGCTCTGGTACCTGTGTTATATCTTTGTCTGTCAGACGATTTGTTTTCTACCAGATTTAATGCTAATGTCTGAATTTTTTAATTTTGTCTAGACACAGATGGTCATAACGAAATACTCCTTTTGCCACAAATAGCAACAAACTGTAATAAAACATCCTCTCATAATTGTTTCGCGTACACCGACGTAATTTGGGTATTGTACAAAACATGGGGTGATCATGCACGTTAAACTCTTGCAACGAACAGCTTTATTCACCTTTAACAGATAAATAATGGTGAAAAACAAAATCTTTGAATTAACTTAAAAATATGCTTTAAGTTATCTTTGCCGAAGGGACAGTCTTAAAACTATTATTTTGTTAATTGATATTTATTCTAACACGTCGTTTGGGAGTAGTTTATTAAAGATTACGTAACTAGTCAGAAATGAAAAGCTGTCCCATTATTTCGGTTCGCTTGCGATGTCTTCTGTTATGTCAGTGACACGTCACCATGAACACATGAGAATGTTCCACCTCAATTTCTCGCTGGGTTCGAATTCAGTTTTCTAGCCCAGCAAATGCAATTTTCAAACTTCACGGCTCTTGACAACTAACCGTCAAAATGGCCGCCAAGAAATTGGAGCGCATGTGCATTACGACGGATGATGCCGACTTGAAAAAAGCTGGTTACGTTGTTGGCTCTACACTCGGGGAAGGATCGTACGCCAAAGTCAAGTCCGCCTTTAGCGAACATCTGAACAAGACCATCGCTATAAAAATCATTAATAGGAAAAAAGTGCCGAAAGATTTTCAAAATAAGTTTTTGCCGAGAGAACTATCTGTTCTAAAAATGTTAAAACATCCAAATATAGTTGAGGCGTACGAGGTTTTACCAATTGGTGACAAGGTGAGGAACCGTCATGCCATGCCTTCGATTTTAGGGAACAAGACGTATTGTACATGATCAGGATTTGCACCCCATTTCCTTTAAACAAGAGGAGAGCAAATTCAATTCACTCCAACATGGCAATTTTTGTGAACATATGTTTGTCATTCAAAAAATTAAGACACCATTTAGTTGGTCATAAGAAATGTGCAAATTTTCTGAGTACTGAGGGTAATAGATCTATTTACTCGCAAGTGGCTTTACAAGTCACGTTTCCTTTATCAACGTTTTTGCAGGTGTATATTGTAATGGAAATGGCTGGCCACGGCGATCTCTTGGAATACATCAAATTGCGAGGTGCCTTACCCGAAGAAAAGGCGAAAACTATGTTTTTGCAACTTGTCGATGGAATAGAATACCTGCACAGCTTAAGCGTAGTTCACAGGTTAGTTGTTTTGAACTGAACGATAAATTGTTTGTTAGGCGAAAAAGCACGGTTGGGTTTGGTCTGTACCCTGTCTCAGTGTGCCTTGGCACTGGCCTGCATCAATTTCAGATGTTTTGAACAATTTCACGCAAGCAAGGTTTCAAGCGCCGTAGTATGTTAGGAATAATGACGCCTAGCAGGCACGAAATAGCCTCCCTCTGGCACGAGTAGATCAATTTCACTTTTTATCAACTCAATTCTATTTTTCAGTAAGTGGAATTTACAGAAATACATCATTAGGGCACCAATGCAATCACAGACATGACCATCATAACTTTTTCCATCGACTACTGTAATTGTAGTTCCCCCTTTTTTAATGGCTGGATCCGTCGTAAGGATCAACTTTTATTACATCTGAGATGATTTAGCAAGTGGTTATTCGAAAAAAAAGCTCGTCCCCGGGTGGGCTTGAACCACCAACCTTTCGGTTAACAGCCGAACGCGCTAACCGATTGCGCCACGGAGACCTGGCTGCCTGACACAAGTATTATTTATTATCTAAATAACGGCTACTGAAAAGTCACGTGATTACGCGGAGCTGCTTTTGTTTGGCTCGAGCTGGCGTGCGTTCATTAACGCTAGGACCTACTAGTCAAAGTCACTTGTACTTATTCAAAATACACGGCAATGTCTCGCGTGATTTTGCGAAGACTTGCTTTTTAGCGAGGTCCTAGCGTTACTGAACGGGAGGCTGAATAGCGTTGTCAGTGGTGTTCTGAAAAGCTTCGAATGAAGTTAAGATAACTATGGTGGCCCGAAAGTATCATCGCTATTTTAGTTTATTAATTTTTTTATTTTCCCTTTTCCACTTAGGATGAAATATTTCAACCTAGGTGGAAATTATTTCAACCTAGCTGGAAATTATTTTCACCCAGGTGGAAACTATTTCCACCCGGGTGGAAATTATTTCACCCGGGTGGAAATTATTTTCACCCGGGTGAAATAATTTCCACCTGGGTGAAAATAATTTCCACCTAGGTTGAAAAAATTTCCACCCGGGTGAAAATAATTTCCACCTAGGTTGAAATAGTTTCCACCTGGGTGAAAATAGTTTGGCCACCCAGGTGAAAATAGTTTCCACCCAGGTGAAAATAGTTTCCACCCATGTGAAAATAGTTTCGAACCAGGTGAAAATAGTTTCCACCTAGGTTGAATTATTTCCACCTAGGTGGAAAATGAAAAATGAAAAAATATTTAAACAAAAGTAGCGATGATACTTTCGGGCCACCGTATCATAACATGTTACTGATAGGCAAACTTCATAATTGGTGCATGGGTATTAATAGATAGATGTAAACAAGTCGTCTTCCCTGTCGGCGACCCGGCTTGGACCCTGCGGCTTTGAAACATCATGCTGCCGGTCTGATTCAGTGCTAGAACGTAACTTACGGTGCGTAAGCGCTACGTTCAAATGCCAAATGGTGGTTGGCTGCGCTTACGTGCGCCCCAGTACAGGCTACGCTCCACTACAGCACTGATGGCACTAGACAGTGGCGGATTTAGGGAGGGGGGGCGCAACTTGACCAGGGGGGTGAATAAACAATGCATAGGCCTTGACCAAACCCCGTTTACGGTTTTTTTTAGTCAAAAGGCCCGCAAACCCAAAAATTCGCCGACCCCTGCATCCCTACATTTTAGGCTGGGCGCGCACATCTGCCGAAATTCTGGTTATTCCTGTGCCCTAGCCCCCCCCCCCTAACTCAAAATCCTGGATCCGCCCCTGATTGATTTGTGAACTAGCCCTGGAGAGGTCTTAACCAGTTGCAGATCGGATACTGTATGAGGGGGGTTTAGCTAGGCTTCGCGAGAATCCGAGGCGCGTAGCGCCGAGCAGAGGGGAAGTCGGGGGGTTTCTCCCCTGGCTGTAAGATTTTTTTTTTGGTTTTTAGTAGCTGATTTTGTTTTCCTGGTGACATCTTTTTAAAAATCTTATTTTCGATCCTGTCCCGATCGGCCTAGGCCGGTTGAACCCACTGAACCCCCCCGTGAGATCCGCCTCTTTCATGACACGAGTATGGCTCGCTCAACACCGGAGACGATTGTGCACCCGAGACATTAGTACTGCCAATCATCAGTTTTCACCGCCAGAAGCCCTCTGCATGCTCACCAGTCGGCTGCAAATTTCACTTCTTCGAAACTCGGGAACCCGTTGAATGGCAAACCCGGTTTTGGCCTATAGAGATATTAAATAGAGAATCCTACACAAGTCTCAGGTTTGTGACATGGGCGAAACCTGTTGGAAATTTCGTCAAAATCCCTCGGCAAGCCTCGGGATTTTGGCAAAATTTCCAATAGGTTTTGCCCATGTTATAAATCTGAGACGAGTGTAGGATTTGTTTTCTCACAAGAACGTAAAAACGGACGCAACTTTTGTAAAAACACGCTTGCGCAATGTAAAGTAGTTTAGTTACTTTTTGTTAATAGTTTTATTTTAAGCTTAACAATTGTAAATTGCATCCAGCTTTCGTAGCAAATATTCAGGTTAGAATCTAATAGATAGTCTTTGAAGTTGTATTATTAATGGTTCACTTGACTCAGGAACTCCGACCATATGACGACCAGTGCCACGCTAAAAATATAATGTTGTGGGAAAATCTCTGCTCTGATAGGGTGGATTTTCACAGAAGCTCCCATCAAACGACTCTTCAAATCGTGTTGGTTCTCTAGAAGAGACCCTTTACCTTGGAAAGTTCCCCGGGTGGGTGCTACAACTAGCCAATTCAACTGAGCTAGTCCATGCAGGCGTAGTCGCACATCTACCCATGTTGTTCACAAGAAAAACATGACGTCCAAAAACAAAATAAAAGTATTACGCCCCACTACGTTACAACTATTTAAAATATTTATGCTGTTGACGCCATGCTAACAACAAGTTAAAACTCACGAAGATTTAGACAAGTTTCATTACACGGGTCCCTCAGTAGCCGTCTTGCCAAATGAATAGTAAGCACCGAAGCTAGGCGCACTACTTTCCTGCACAGCGACTTATCTGCTATAAAATCTAAGCTTTTTTCTAAAAAAAAACTTGATGAAAAACGTACAATATTGCTACAGTTGTGGTGAAGCTATCACGTCGAATGAATCATGATAAAAACAGTTCCTGATAATAACAACATTGTTTTGCTTTTCAGAGATCTTAAATGTGAAAACCTTTTATTAGACGCGAACAACCATATAAAGATATCCGATTTTGGGTTTGCCAAACGTTTCGACAGTGATCCAAGCAAAACATTTTGCGGAAGTGCAGCCTACGCGGCGCCAGAAATTCTTCAGGGAATTCCGTATGAACCAACAGCCTATGATGTGTGGAGTATGGGCGTGATCTTGTACATCATGGTCTGTATCTTGATAAAATTTCCTTTTCGATGTTACTCTTTTCTTCTACTATATTGTCGAATTTCAAAGCAGAGGGTTTAAGATGTTGTATGACGATTACTAGAGCACTGCGCCTTTGCTTTCTGTGTTTTTCTTTTGAATTATTAAATTGACTTAAAGTTGGAGTGCTAATGAAATGTTAAGAAACTGGTCGACTGACTTTCCAATTATTAATGTAAGCATTAGAGTTTTGAATTCATTCTAGTTACACAATTACATGGGTGCACCCAGGGGGCCGGGGGGGGGGGGGGCTCGNACTCCCCAATTTGGCGAATTGGGCAGTGAAACAAAACGAGACAAAAGTCTACAAAATCCACGGGAAGTCGGCGCGGATGCACAATTCGTGGGCCTGAACCTAGTGGCCCCATTTTTTAGTCCTCGTTGATTTCTTTCAGTAAAAGGTCCGCATGTCGAAAAATTCGAGCCCCCCCATCTTTTAGGCTGGGTGCGCGCAGTACCATTTCATCGTTAATACTTTCATTAAAGGTTTGTGGCTCCATGCCTTACGACGATTCGAATATAAAGAAAATGATAAAGGAACAGACAGAGAGGAAAGTTGGTTTTTCCAAGTCGAAGAAAATAAGCCAAGCGTGCAAAGACCTTATTCACTGCATGCTGGAATGTAACGTGAAGAAAAGGATCAAAATAAACGAAATTCGACACCACGAATGGCTAGCGTCGACCGCAGCCAGCACGGCGAAACGGGAAAGTCAGTCAAAATAAATTGTGATGAACGGGCGAGATCACCCCCACTAGCAAGCGAAGCACTTGCACTTTCATCTAAAAATTAAAATGTTTCTATTAATTTATAAGTGCTTCGCCAGTAATTAATTTCATAGGCTGCGGTCCAGCTTTCTGCACCCTCGTGCTCAGAACATGTCGCCTGGTCTGCCGTTTGTGTTTCAGCCCGGCTCGGACAACAACTGAGACTGCTCATTGTTAGTGAAAGCGTGAACATAGGATGAAAAGAATCGGTAAAATAAATCATGAAACTCGACATTTATAATTCGCTCCGTCGCATGCTACAACCGTCTCTTTTTAACAGATTTGGGCCGACTCTGACAAACAAACGCTAAACTAGAAAGTTCAAGGCATCGCAGTTCGTGACAAACATGCAAAACAAAACAACTGTTAATAGATTATGAAAGATACCCACTAAATACTAAGAACCGGTTCAAAACACTCACCCACACAAACACGTGCGCTCGTCAATGATCTCGGCGGGCAGCCGACAGGCCATTCGTCGACACGCCCATCGTATTTCGTACAAAAAACGAATGATCAATTCATGGGGTTGCCTACTTTTTAAAGAAATCTTTCTAGATACAAAAACTCCTGTCTGTGACAGCGATCGTAAGCGAAACATTATTAACTAATTCTCTGGGGGATCGTGAGTGGAACACAAAATGATCACTATCCAATAATCTTATGAAAGGCTCTCTAACCTCAATACAGAAAGTTCTATGTCCAAAGAAATGTTGCAAAAATGTATCAGTTTTGCCAATATGGCATTCCTATTGTTTCAGCTTCAATGGGTAAAAAATCAATTGCCCAAGAAACCCTCCTCGGCAAGAGCTAGTTATAGGCTTATTGAACTAACCCCGCTAGTTTGAAACACAATCCTACGGAAGCTCCTTACAAATGTGCCCGGTTTTCGAGTCCACTCTATTAATGGATGGATATCCTAATTTTCAAGCTTCACACCTTTATCAAAATACAATCTAGTGAAACCCCCCCCCCCATGAGCCCTAGTGCTACTGACTTCATGATTAAACACAATAACACTAACAGCGCACCCGACCAATGATCATTTCTCACTGTATTGAGAATTATCTCCCTTGAAAATACTGTTCGCCATTTTACTACGTTCGAAGTCGCATGTTGCGAGACATTTTTGTTCTGACGTTGTGACAACAAATTTGACAATACAGAGCCTAAAAGGTAACTTTTACTTGTCATCTTGCGATCACATTACAAATATTTATGTTTTTTGCACCTTATTATCTATAAAGAACTATTGAAATTGTTAACTATCAGTAATCAGCGATCAGGCCTAACTGATTGGTTGCCCTAGCGGCACTAGTCGGATATAATGGACCCTAACTTATTCCAAATAAATCCACTAAATGTAGGTCTAAATGAATGATTTTGGTATCGCTGCATTCCTCAGACATCTGGCTATCCGTACAAATCCTTTTCACGACCCTCAATTACTCTAGTCTATAACTACGCCATTCTGAACTTGGTCCACTTTAGCCACGCGCATCGTGAAATCGGCAGCCATTTCAGGGAACTTACTATATCTAGCGCCATCTATCGGCGATTTGCTACAACACGCGCTGTTCCTTTTTCATCAGTCAACATGAGCGACGATAACATGATGATGACAGATACGATCGTGAGAGAGACGACGAAGGTGATGACGAGAGCAGACGTGCGATGATTAATAACGATTGTCGTTAATAATTGACGAAATCAACCAATGACGTTGATTGATGAAAAAGGAACAGCGTGTGTTGTAGCAAATCGCCGATAGATATCGCTAGATAAAGTAAGTTCCCTGAAATGGCTGCCGATTTCACGATGTGCGTGGCTAAAGTGGACCGAGTTCGGAACAGCGTAGTTATAGACTAGAGTAATTGAGGGTCGTGAAAAGCATTTGTACGGATAGCCAGATGTCTGAGGAATGCAACGATACCAAAATCATTCATTTAGACCTACATTTAGTGGATTTATTTGGAATAAGTTACGGTCCATTATATCCGACTAGTGCCCCACTTGCCCTACGAAGTTACTGAGTTACGCCAGTTTCGATTTATGGGAGTCGGGATATGCTATCAGAGAGGGTGAGGGAGAGAGAGAATACAGAGAAAGGAAGAAACAGTCACCTTGTAGAATATTCCATCGGTGGGAGCGAGAGAGTGCAGTTAAATATTGGCTCTCGGGATGAGCCAGCCAGCAAATGAGTGGCTGCCACAGTTTCTAGCTGGCCCCAGTAGAGACGGTGCTTCATACGTCAGACGCTTTTTGGCGAATTATGCCTCACACTGATTAAACATCAAAGTCACGTTTCTAGAACAGTCGCGGACTGGAATAGCTTGCCTGGCTGCATTACATCAGTCCCTTTGTCAGCAAGCTATCTACCTTTCTGAAGTAACATAGTCATAGTGGGGTGCCTCCATTTGGGGCACCTGCTTACTGACTGCCTTATCTCTTAACGATCTAGCTATGTAAACCCACCTCTGAAGTGACGTCCACTATGTATATATATGTATCCTTTTAAACCTGTTATAGTTGTTCTCGTTTTTGTTTATCCTCATTGTTATATAGTGACATAATACTCTGGAGAGAGTGTGGTCACTTAAACCAAGAAGAAGAAGCATAAGTACATTTTGCATACAGAGGGACTCCTTAGGAGGCTGTCGATGTCTTTAATTCCTTCTAACTCTTACAAATACTCCCGTTATCAAACCTTTTCTTCAAGCAATCCTTCGTTGAGTGGACATTTTTACACTGCGCTCATTCCTATTTTTACCTCGCCTGTTAAAAATGGCCAGTTACCGATTTGGGCTGCTTGAAAAAAATGATTGATTACGGTAGTGTTTGTTCGAGTTGGAAGGAATTAAAAGACATCAACTGCCTCCTAAGGTGTCCCTCTATATGCAAAAGCAAAAGGTACTTATAGCAACACGACTTTGATGTTTTAATCAGTGTGAGGCATAATTGACATTACGCCAGGAAATGAATGACAGGCATGATTGACCAATCAGAATGCTGCATTCCAGACACTCTTCCAGACGCAGTGCCAGTCGCCATCTTGTCCGACAAACATTAGCGGCTGTAGGACTAAACACGTTCAACTACAATGTGCATTTTAAATGGCCAAGAGGTGTTGTTGTGGTGGGTGTAATTCAGACAGTCATTATAATGACAGAGATGAAAGTCCAGTGAATTTTTGGCCTTTTCCAAAGCCTAAAAGTTACGTAATGAGCAAACGGTGGATTACTTAAACTGTGTGTACTCCCGCACGAGCAGCCTAAACTGTCAACATTGTTTGACCACTCGAAAGCTAAACACAAGTATGTTCTAAAGTATGCATTCTTTTTGATATTTCTTCCCAATATCGGAATTTTGGCTCTGGATTACAGTCTTTGTTAGGTGTGTGACCCGCTGCCTCTGGGATCACTTTCTGGTTCATTATAACCATGGCATGACAACCATTTCCATGGCACTGACGAAAACGAGTTAAAATATAGTCAGTCAAGAGTCAAAATGCATTGCATGCCTACCTGCTTACCTATTAGAGGCTCCTACATCTATACTGATTGTGAGTGTTGTTATAGACCTATTCCTATTCCTTAGTAACTCCTCAGTCTTGTCCATGTCGAGCAAGGCTCGTGATATGTTATTATCTCGACAAAGATTGCCAGTAAAAGCCAAAGCGAAGGATTGAAAACTTTATTATGAACATCGGAGAAAATGCACATTAATTACCGAAAATATGTAGCATTTTGGCGCTACGCGTGGCACTACAGAAATGGCAAGCACGTACTGAGCAAATACGCAGTCCCCATATTGGTTGACATGTACGTTGTATATATCTGAGCAGTGTTCTCCACATCTGAAAATCTAAACAGGTCGCCCGTGTAAAAACTGCAACGTGCCGGAACCGCGCGGCTGTCAACGTTCTCCATAAAGCTAGTGTGCAGTTTTTTGTGCACCTTACTTTTACCCACTCATTTTAATAGTAATGCACAGTAGTGCAAACAAATAACTGTGTGTATTCAACTTTTTATTTTTAAAAGTTGGACTTATTTACAAACATATCACATACGTCATAACCCATTTGCTTAGTCAATGACTTTGAAATGGAAGTCTACAGAGTGTTTGATACAGTATGGGGAAATGTTTTAGGCTACTCAATAATGATGTCAATGTCAACTAAGTACAAAAAGTCTAACACAGAAGTAAACTTTTCCTATGACGTAGACAGTCCAAGTGAATTGTCTTTGTTAAGTCAGTCACATTTTTATGTCTTGATTGTAGAGTTTACGTTTTCTCTCAGTCTGTACGTGTAATATCTTGCACATTCTTACAGTCTGAATTCGATGTTCTGAAGCTGGTACAACATATTGCACTTCTGCACAACCAGAACTCTTGTAAAAACTGCACAATACGCGAGTCCCTCTTGAATGCAAATAAAGTAGGGTGAACAAAACAATTCACTTGCGTTTTCCATCTAGGCCTACTTCACGGTAGTGTCAGGCCTGTTGATGAAAACCAATATTTCTAAAAAGATATCAACTGAAATATCAAGCGCTTGCAACTATGGAATTCCCATAATTTTCTGGATTGTCACAAACTCATTCTTCCAAATGAAAACCATCTATTCTCATGTTAGAGCGAATTGTATTCATTTGTATTGCCGATGTCTGACGTTGTCGGCAAAAATTCGGTTCACCGTTTGTGACATGGATATCTTCGATTCGTTGACCGAGCCCGGCAATATCACCACCATCCGGCCCTAGATTATCTGTCGTATCTGCATCTGAAACATCTCTCGGTTTTTAAAATAATCCTTCGGTTTAGCGGTGCTTCGCTTTCGCGCGGCAGACAACATTTCTAAGTATGTAGCATGCACATGTCCATTTGTAACGGAAGCCAGGATAGAATTCACTAACGTAAGGACCACGCTAGGTAAACAAAACTGTGCGAGATTACGCGAGATATTACCGCTTGATTTCAATGAGAGCACGTGATTTTGGCTGCAATTTCTCAGCGCGAAACGCATGTACTTTGAACTTTACTCAGTGACATCACCCGCTGTCCCAAATCTCGGAATACTCCCCCAAAACCGCAAACGTCACAGCCACTATCGAATTTGAGTTTGCGAACGGCTCGGCAGATTTTTAGAGGGAGTATGCGCCACAAACATAATGTTCATTCTGCCAACGAAACTCCTTATAAGGCAACGAGATGAACTCGGTCAATCTCAATGGGCCGGTGGCACAAAAAGTAACCAATAATATTCATCTAAGTGAGAAATACACAAACAACAACCAATGAGAACCATCAAAGGCAGTTTCATGCAAATGTTTTTGAGATTGGTATCGGTAAAGTCTGTCGTGTGGCCCACGGAATATTGAAAAATGTGCTACGAAAACCAAAATTCTGGCCTCCCAGAAGACGGCCGTTGCATTAACTGCCGTGCAACGGTGTCTTTGCTGACAACATAT
This sequence comes from Phoronis australis, assembly GCA_002633005.1. Lineage (NCBI taxonomy): Eukaryota > Metazoa > Phoronida > Phoronidae > Phoronis > Phoronis australis. The sequence continues at coordinate 3,287,246 of NMRA01000001.1, forward strand.
ACTTCGCAGAACTAACCACCGACCTTAATTATTTTATTTACAATGGGTAATATGATTACCGTAGTTCTCCGCTGAACACAAAAACCTGACTGCAAAAGCGAAAAGGCCTAACGCAACGATCAGCGATTTCCGTGCCGGACTGCACCTCCAGTGAGCAGGTAGTGGATTAGGCGTATAGGTAGCACTGGGCCTTTGTTTAAACTGACTAGTTGTTCCGGATGAATTGAAAAGATAATCGAGAGATTATTTACACGCCGCGTTACATCATAAATAGACTTGCGGCCCAGTCTGCCGCTTGAGTGTGATTAGGCTGGCCAAAACGGACCACCGACTTCCTTAGGCTTAGCCTTTAATTTATTCAGTTTCAATGGGCTATGGTCAGTTGCTGCCAAGCATAATTTGAACCAGTGAAGAACTTATTAACGACGACGACGCCTTTTTTACAAAGTAGTCCCTATATTTTTAAACTGGTCGCGGGATTTTTAAACAGGACGCTGGATTTTTAAACAGGACGCTGGATTTTTAAACAAGACGCGGGACATTTAAACAGGACGCGTGCTCGGCCAAACAGGACGCTGCGACACGTTAAAAGTGGTCGTGGAGAACACTGCTGAGATATAAAACAACAGATAGGCAACATCCCGCAGTCGGCAAGAGTGCTTTGTTTAGTCTGTCTTCGGAGGTCATAATCACGGTCACCACTCAAGTACTGACCAAGTTGGGCTGGTGTTGCTTCGTCAAAATCACTACATTTGAAATGTTAATTTGAATGGTTACAGTTACTCCGAATTTCGACTTGTTACGTGTGTCTGTCACAGCGCCGGCTCGACCATCGGCGATCACTGGACACGAAATTCTCTGCTAAACTGTTACAGTTACAGCTCAGTAGGTTTCTTGATCTCCTCAATATTTTAGTAAAACGTTTGTTTTGCTTTGTTATTCATTAAGAATTTTTACTATTATTTTTAACTGTATTTGTGCAGTTTTTGTCGACGCTGATGTCAACTATATGAGGCTCGTCGGACTTGCGTAGACTTCTGAACATCCGCGGGCGGTTTACATGTCAGGTGTCCTCGACGTAAATCTTCACCCCGTTCCCGTTCTGACTGCTGTTGCCTTTTGTCTTTGTCATGGCGGTGCACTGCAACAATTTAGGTCTAAATTATTGCAAAAATGATGTATTTTGATTAGAAAACAGATTAATTTCTGTGATGCTGTTAATGAAAAAGAAGTGAAAATAAATACGCGAACAACCTTTATTTCAAACAATAACCAAAACGATGCCTTCTGCTGCATGAATGGCAACAACGCCTGTGAAAATAATTAAAATCTACCTTTGTTTTAATGACGACAAGGCAGCGGCCAATGATTGCATGAAGATAATTCCCACAATCAAGCCTCAAATGGCTAAACCGATCAGCTAGCTTTTCTTGTGATGGTCATGGTTCTATGGAACTCATTCCTGGTCTCCATCAACTGTCAAGTCTTTCCAAGCTCTCTAGTCACCTCTAGTTAAGACCAGTTTCTTAACTGTAAGTGGTCTTAAAAGGATACTAAACCCTGTTTTGGATGATTTCAACCAATCCTCGTTCTGTCACCTGCTAATGTATTATTGACATCAGTCTTCCAAGTTAATCACAGGAATCAATTAAAAACTCACTCCATATGTCACAGATTAGACATTATGGTCCTTAGTGGGTGGTCTATTCCCACAGTTGCTGTGTAATTCCCTAAAAGCGTTGGTCACGCTTGCCTATTTAGCAGACTTTGAACGTTCAAATTTCCCCTAACTTGAGGGTTGTCGAGGGTTACAGAACATTATTTTGTTTCAGAGAATTGGATGTGAAAGTCGTTTTTAGTATCTGATAAATAGCCAAAACTGGGTTTAGTATCCTTTTAACTAATTTGTTGAAATTTCGACAAAAGGAAGACTCTCAGCAGCTTGAAGCATCATTGGTCGATTGACTTATTTTTGAATTAAGTAATTAACTAATCTTTACAGGTTTACTGAAGAATGTCCTACCCGCCCCGCCCTCCCCACATGGGTATGCCTATGATGCCCCCAGGGTACAACTACCCACCCATGGGAATGATGCCAATGGGTATGCCGATGGTACCACCAGTAAGTATTTTTATTTTAGTGAAAATGTACACTTCTTACAGTAAGCAAAGGTCACTTAGTTTTTGCTTTAAAATGTTATATTGAAGCAAAGACTATTGCATACTGACAGTCTTCAAAAGATCCCTGTCTCAAAACTTGTTTTGTTGAGAGCTGGGAAAATTTGTTTTGCCAGCTGGTCTGGCTTTTAGATTTTTTAATAAAAGTCTTAACTTGACCTAGTTAAACTTTTTTTACTGCCAAGTTAATTGTAGAACTGCTTTTCCCAGTGCCAATCAAATGTTGAGGGTAGTTAGAACATAGGACGCGGTCACTAAATATGCCGTGAAGTTGTTATTTGTCTGGATTGTTATGAAACTTTCAGGGTAAGATTCACTTACGTTATTTTGTGATTTTTTAAAATTAAAATGCCATATGTTGAGAGAAGTATTCGCCGGCTGGAATATTCAAGATTTCAGGTGAGAAAAATATATCAATGGTCAATGAAGGGGTTTGGGTTAAAATATGAAGCTCCACCACCCATGGTACATACCTCGCGTTATATCTTACATTTCTAGTTCGGATTTCTAATTTCAATCATATTTTGGTCAATTGAATGTTGATGTTGAGTTGTCCTTGTCATCTGATAATGCGATTTGGCAGTGAATGGGTAAGTTGCCGTTGGCATCGAGAGATTTAATTCAGTCGAAGAGGATAAAGTCCGAATGTCTTCGTAATACTTGGTGTCCTCTAATGTTGCATATTTAATATTCTGTAGCTAGTATCATGCTTTTGGTGATCGTTCATCAGGTGATGCCCCCTAATACTGTTCCACCTCCTCCAAAACCAACAAAGAAGCCAGCTGCCCAAGATACTACCAAGGTAAGTCCTTGTGAATTTTGGTTTGGGTAAATATTACCCGTCGGCTTATTCTGCCAAGAAGTTTATTGGTGAGCTTTTTGTAAATTCTGTATACTTACCAATGTGTTTACTGTGGTTAGCGCAAAGTTTTTGTTAACCTAAATCTTGACAGATTGGCATCCTAGAATGGATTTTGAATCTGGTTTTGATTTTGATGAAGTGGTCAAAATGCATTTGTAAGAGCTTGTTGCAGAAATCACTTCAAATTTGAATAAAAACAGGTAACAGTCAGTGACAAGAAACAAAAGTTTGTGTCTTTTCGCAGAAAGCTGGTTGATAGCAGCTTTAACATTCAATGTCAAAAATGGTTTAGTTTGAAGTATTGAAAGTGTTGAAGTTCTTCAACTGGCTCTTAATTGTTGCGGTGACTCAAGATGCATTTCCTGATTTGCCCTCGTAGGACAAGGGAGAGAAGCCGCCGGTAACCACTGTGTTTGTAGGCAACATCAGTGACCGTGCCCCTGACCCCATGATACGGCAGATGCTCAACAGGTGTGGCAATGTGATCAGCTGGAAGAGGGTACAGGGTGCATCAGGCAAACTACAGGGTGAGCAGGTCGAGGATTTAGGTGTTCGTTAAGAGCTTGAAATAATCCCTTGATATGCTGCTTAACCTTCATAATCAACAAAAAGAGACTCGCTGTTAAATTAATGGTGTTCTCGCCTTTATTGTCAGAAGCTACACAAACTTATCCAATCTATTTTTTTTAGAAAATTTACTTAGCCACCCAGTGACAATCGCTTTTTTTCATGACCTCGACTTGGCTTAGTTTTGATGTGCGGCAGTCTGATTGTCCGACATTTGACGAGCAAGGATCGCGTCATCATTGTTGAACTGTATAAGTGCCCTGATTTCTGTCTAATGTGTAAGGTGCAGGAAGTGCTGTTGACAAACTGTTTTCTATCTTCAGCATTTGGTTTCTGTGAATATGAAGATCCCGAAGCCACACTGCGATGTATCCGACTGCTCAACGACTGGACAATAGCTGAGAAAAAACTTGTGGTATGTCATACCGACCTAAGCATGAGAGTGAACACTGACTGAAATTGAAGTGCCATTAGATTCGGGCAGTTTTTGTCACCATTCGGTCTCTTACCTATGTAAACTGCAATGTACATTAAGGACTTATGTCCTAGTTTTATAGAAATCCAATTTTATTCTTGCATGCTTGTCCAACTAATTTGACCAATGCTTGGATCTTCATTCTTAGGATTGAAGCGGTTTACAGCTTTTTAGTGTAGTTTTTTTTTGTTGAATACCAAACCTGTCTAGGAGGAGATGTGTGTATTACCTATCACAAAATAAAAACTGGAGTCACAGCTTGAAGCTGGACAGTTGTGGTATAAATGCCTTTTCTATGTAACTTACCATCTCATGATCCTGTAACCTCTGTTAATGCACCTATAAAACTTATTCGTAGTTCGCAATAAATATGGCAAAAATTCTTGTCTACTCGTACTCCTCATTTAGGTGTGGAATTTTATGAGAAGGCAGAGAGGGTGTCTATCAATAGGTAGATCTGCCTCTTAAACGTATCATTCACAAAGGCATTCTTTCAGCCGTCATACGAGTAATTAACGGTAAACATTATTTTGCAAAAATTGTAATATTCTGGCCAGTCACATGCGATCACCATAGAACAATAGAGCCTAACTACAAATCATGTCATTGGAGTGTAGCCTTCTCATATTAAGAATGCCTTCCATCTGATCTGAGGTGCTGATGATAAGATGGTTGATCAAACGTCTGACGAGCATTCACATGGGAATTTTTCAGGCGACTGAGATGTGATTATGCTAAGACTCCCTAATAATATCACTAAGTGTTTTGATGTTTAATATAAAAAAGTGGACCTTGTGTTGTGATTTATCTCTATTTATTTGAGCAGCAGTCACTTTGATACACTGCTATGTGGCCTATTGTACTTCAGGTAAAGGTGGATGCCAAAACCAAGGCGCAATTGGAAGAATGGAAGGGGAAAAAAGACAGCAAGAACGGTGAAGAGACTAGTGGTGCTGATGGAGACGGCACAGGAGAGGACGAGGAAGAGTTCTCACAGAGGGAGGACCGTGTGGCTAAAGGTAGGGCAATGGACGACTCCACGAAACTGGTTTTTCAATTGTTTTGTGCAAGGATTGTGGAAAAGCTGACCGAAGCGCCTTGAAGAATAAACGAAGGTGCTGTAGAGGGCAGCACTTGACAAAATTGAATGATACCGGGGTTTTCCATAGATAAGCCCACACGATGAAACGCCCATGAATGTTTATTCGGAAAATTACCTTTTAAAAGCCCACTAAGCGTCGACTTTTAGTCATAAATTCAGTCTTGTGTAGCATTTATCATTTATAAAAACAAACAAAGTGCTGGCGAGCTATTCATTTATTAACATGAAATTTAAAAACATTTTAAGTAAAAAATGTCACTTTGGAAACCTATGACTTTCTGTTTACACGTCCCTTTTTCCGAATAAATGCACGGGCGATTATTTGGTGTTACTAAAACATCTGGAATTTTTCATTTTCCAAATACATGCCGTTGGGCTTAACTACGGAAAATCCCAGTAAACGAAAATGAGGATGCCGAGGATGGCAACGCCAGGGGAAAATGGACAAATGATTTTCCACATCTGTGCCATACCATGCGCTAAATAGGTGACCTAATAACTGTGTTACTTCAATAGCACAACACTCCATTAGTTTGGTTATCACTTTCAATTGACTACTTTGTGAGATACAGTGCAGAGTCACATCATGACAGACAGGTGATGTTCTGCTCGATAAGCTTGCAGTTGATTTGGGATGGGCAGCACTGGCGTGTCTGGGACGATGTAGTAGAGGCAAATAAAGTTTTAAAACAAACAATGTCCATGTCAGCTCTAAAATGGCATCCTGACATTCTGTATTTCTTCTCATTTGGTTGTGTCTGTAGAGGCCCCCCTGAAGGAGTATTTACATATCGTATATCTACATCTGCTGGTTGTGTTGCTTGGGATGATCACTATTCCACAATCCTTTGTGTAGTAGATGTTTCTCGCTGTCCGTAAAAAGGTCAATGACAACATAAGAAGGTTGCGTGTGGTAACTTAAGCACTATTTATTGTTATTTACGGTGAACTTTTGTACTGAGATAAACCCCTCTCATAGAAAAGCACGCGCAAATTTCCTTACGTTGAATTTTGTTGAACTATTCCCCATTATAAGTACCATTTGCCCACAGCTGGTCTGGATGCTATCATGCGTGAGTACACTAAGGATCTGACGAAAGCACCGCCCCCGGAAATACACAAGGAGGAGCCAGTTGTCATGCTGCCCACACTGGATAAGAAGAAGATAATGGCTAATGACATCATCAGGGACGAGGTAAGGGGTGACTTGGATGCGCGTCATATGGTCAGATAGGGTGTGTGGCGAGGTACAAGTCTTGTGGTGCGGTGTTGGCGTGTACACATGACAGAGACGGAGTGAGGGGTGTTGGTGATTAAGCAAGACACGGATGTAGTCGGGGCATTACAGGCTGTTCACACAGCATAGCTGGGGGATGTATACACTTTTAAGTCATGGTCGTTGCATTGTCTGCATTGCGAGGAATTTCTGGGCATGCGAAAAGTTTATTCTCTTCATAGGATAAAATAGAATTTTTCGTTCAAGACTGGCTGAATAGCTGGCAACATCTGCCCAATAAGTAAACATTTTTTTATCGACCTTTGTCAGCTGTGCCAAAATGAAGCCTGACTTTTGGGTCCTCAAAAACACTCTAATTCAAAGGCTGGGTGACTTGATTTATTGACTAATAGTCGCCCAGCTTACAACTGGACGTTTAGGCATAGCCCAGTTAAAAGAAGTTTGTGCTTTCCTGCAGGGGCTGGATGGAGTTGTTGAAGAAGAAAAGAAGGACATAATCAGTCGAGAGATTGGTCGGTTCCGGGACCTTCATAAGGTAACTATCTTTCAGCTTAAACTTTGAAAATTTTGTGCAATTCATATTTATCAAGAACTGTTTGCGTATGAAGTTACGGCAAAGTGACAAATGTTTATTTTGCTGGTTATTAAATTCTGCACCGTTGTATTATAACTGTGATGTGTCTATTTTATGACAACGTTGTTGGCTGAGAAGTGCTTTTGTAATGAAGACGTGATCTCTCTTGTCTTCACATTCTGTCAAGGTCTTGGTCCTGTTGTCAATTTAGAATTGATGATATTCGTAGTGATGAAAACGTGATGACAACGTCAAGGACGTCGACGATGACGGATGTTGGTGGTAGTGAAGACAGTGATGACGACGATGATGGCTGAAACTGAAGGTGGTGAATACGGTGATGATAATGATGACGACATTGACAATGGCATTGATGGTGGCAGTGAATAAGACTGATAATGACAACAGCAGCGACAATGGTGACGGGAATGACTGTAGTGACGACAATGATAATTAAATTTTTCTTTTTCTACACCCCCTCTGTCTTGTGGTCTCATCATTAATTAGGCCTTATTTATCCAAATAAACACTAGATTTTCTACAAGAGTCCGGAATCCAGCCATGTTGCTCAGCCGCCACGCTATAGCGCTGTTACTGTTTAAAATGTGTTCTAGGACCCCCACTCGGGTAAGTCCGTCCATATATATTTTGTGTCTAGGTTCAACAAGTTCCATTTTCCCTGTGCTCTTAAGGTATGTGTACATTCAGTATATTCCTGTAGTTGTTTTGTTTAAGAGTTTCTTGCAACACAATGGCGTAATCTTATTGAATTCCCAGTTGTGAAAAATATGTTTCCGTAGCTGAATTACTTGGTCATCTTTCTTAGAAGACATCACTTTTTATTTCACTCCAAACTGCTTTTTCCAAGTACAAAGTCTCATCAGTGTCAGTAAATTGCTAAAATGTCTTAAGAATTTCTTGTTTATGGCTCCATGGTCTTGTGGTTTTCAAGAGATTTTCGAGGTGAGTGGGAACTGTTCTAAAGGTCTTAGTTTTGAAGGTGTTAGGTCAGAGGTGAGTGATTGTTACTACTACAAACTTCGTATTAATTTGTTAATTTGTCACACTCTTCTTGCTTGACCGCAGTTTATATTTCAGTGTTTCAAGTGCTGCAGGAACATGAGAGCTTAATTAAGTATTGTTTTCCTGGGCATCCAGGCTTCTTGAAAATTTTTTGATGAATTATTTGCCAAAGCAGACATTCGAATTCACAGAATGTGTGCCAGCGTGTTAAGTGTAATTTGACCCTGTGAAAAAAGTGGCTTTCACAACCAATCATGTCTGGTGACAGTTTTTGGTCCAGCTTTTGTGCTAGACTTGGAGTCACGCATTTGTAAAGTACGCTGGAGTTACTGTTTGTATTCGTGGAAAAGCTAATTAGTTGCTCATTGCCTGCCAGTAGAAGCCACTGGCTTGTCTCGGATGTTTGACAGGTTGATTGTGCTTACGAGTAGCTGTCGTCCAGAAGACTGGGTGGTGATCATCAACAGTCATCAGCAAGTAAATTGGTAGAAATCTGTTGTAGTCTGGTGAAATTTTGTCTTTCGGGACACCCCGGCAAACGGTGAGTGGCCACTCGAATCCACAGACGGTGTGTACGTCTGGTGGCTGTTTATCTAATTCAGCGATTCGTGGCAGCCACTCGTTTGTGCGGATGGAAGCTAAATAAAGAAATCTCTGTTCTGTCCATCTTTCCAGTCTGGCACATAAGGTTTTAAATAATGTGTGAAATTTAAATCTCCGCAAGGTATTACGTCACTGAGCACGACCCAGACATGTGCTAATTGGTCACTGGCGTGTAAAAGCCTTGTGACTCCAATTAGAGGCATGTTCAATGAGTCTACAAATCTGCTTTGTCGGGTTGCACTTTGTGACGTAATATCGTAAGGTGACTGGAGCAGTTTATATTTTGACTAATTCATCAATTCAGTGAATGCAGCATTTGTGGACAAGACTAGCTATATTGACACATAGCCAGGCTGGAAATAATTGTGACATTGGCCCAACTGACATTCGCTCATTGTCTATTTGAAGGACGAAGAAGAAGATTCCTCGGACAAGGACGCCACCAAAAGGCGACAGGACAGGGAACGGGAACGAGAGAAGAGACGACTGCGTGAGCTCCAAGAACAGGAGCGAGAACGACGCGAAAAACAACAACGGGAGAAGGATCGCGAGAAGGAGAGGCAGAGAAGGAGGTCACGGACAAGGTCAAAGTCAAGGACACCAAGATCGCGGTCAAGGTCGCGGGAAAGAGAAAGGGAGAGGGAGAGAGACAGGTATGATGTCAAATACGGGCTGCGGATTGTAGATTGTTGGATGTTGTTAAGAACTATGGCACTTGTTCAAATTTACGCCAGGGCTTTTTAATCAAAAGGATGGGTATTAAACTGAGTGCAACAAAACACGGCACATGAAAATTAATTTTTTTAAATTTGAGTTTCAATGTTTAGCAGAATGTGGATGTTTACTCGAATGAATAATGGTAAAACTCCATTACTTTCCAAAATTACCAAACTCCTGGGAAATGGTCATTCTTTCTGACCATTTGCTATTGAAAACGATGTAAAGAGATACGTTAGAGTGTTGCCTGTCTTGTTGGGAATTTTGAACATGACAGTCTGGCTGCTGTCGTATTGGAGGCAGGAAGAGGAGGGGGAGACACTGGGAAAACGTCTGGCATGAGGTCCTTTGGAGGGGACAGTGCTTAGTTATTTTTCATCTCCTTTGTAAAAAGTCATAGTTTCCATATATCGGCTAATTTGTGGTGTCCTACTTAGAAGTTGGCGAGATTCTTCATTCCTTTTTGCTGAACCACAAAATAGTCCATATGTGTTGAAGCTATTTAATGTTCTCTCGTTTGCAAAGTTTGTTTTTACCTTTTTCAGCAGGACAAAAGCTGAGAAACCTAAGTGAGTTTATTTTGTTTAATATCAGATGTCTTGTGACAAGGATGGTCAATTATTGCCTTGTTTATCCTCGGACAGTGAAATTGCATTATTTGTGTGTGTTAAGCCTACTGAACATGTTCAGACATTTTGTGAAACGAGTGTTTGAATGAAATGTTTTTCTATATTGAGTGATTGGCTTACATGTACAGAATTAAGCATAAATCGAATGATGGTGCCATTAAATATTCCTATTGGAAGTGTTCATTTCTGTGTCATTTGATAAAAAAGCAAAGGCACTACCAGCACAAGTGCTCAGATTAGCTAGAATTCTGAATTTATTTGACCCAATAACTATGTAACGCCACGCGTGTGTGTTCACCATACTCAGTGACCTGGCACTCTCTGCTGAAACTTTTGAGCAAAACAGTGTTGCAGGTTTTGTTATTGTAAAATGTGTTGAGTAGGGTCAAGAATGTAGAATTTATAGCATTTTGTGCCAGCTAGTTCCTAGTCATTGTCCCAGATTTACTCATTTGAGCTTATGACGCATAGACATTACTTTGAAAGGGTGTTCCATCAACACAGAATTTCTGCATTTTGAAAGCATCTACTGAATGGTAGTTAGTTTTTAAATTAAGTGCTTAAACCACCATTTACCTTCTTTCAAAAGGTGACAACATTGTTAGCATAATTGAACGTTCCTTTAAAGCACTGCATATCACAATCGTGAATTCGATGTCCCATAAACGATAGAATAGAAAAAGAAAGTTTCTTAGCTCCACGACCATGAGTGAGATGTATGAACGTATGCACTACCAGTCATGTCCACCATTATGCCAGTTTCTTGTACAAACGTGTGTCATATCCACGCTTCTCTGATGTTCCGCGGGAAGGTGAAAAGTGCCACATCGTTTCACAACCATTGCAGACGCAATGCCTCGCTACTTTTTGTTGTATCATAAACCATGAACTGTGATTGGTTGTCCTGAATCCATGTAGATTGTATCGACCAATAAATGATCGAAACTCAAAATCAGCTATTTAACAAGTCGTCAGATAGTGTTTGCGGGTGTTCTAATTTAATAGTTGGCCAAGTGGTGTGGTTGCTTTTTGTGTTTTTTATATATGATATTAGTAATTTGAAACACATTAATCTTTATGAAAACATCGAATGTGTGAAAAAGGGTTATATCGAATGACAGTAAGAAAGAGGATATGACAAATGACTGTATGGTCTCCTTGTTGTGAAAATGGACCAACTTTGATACTGTAAATACCTTCCCCTTTGTTTGTTGATTCAGTCTAACCTATATAAAGATAACAAAAAATGCCTGTTATCAGCAGAAAACTATAAGTTCTATTCCTCATACATGTTCTGGGCAATTGATCAAATATGTCTACTGTTCACCCACAGTCTTGGGGGATGAAATATGTCTGCATCGATCTGGATTCTTGTGATGGAATTACTGCTTAGTGACTGGTCTACTGTCTCTGAGATGATCAACAAATTGTATAGCACAGTACCATCTGTTCTCAAAGTGCATGTGTGTTAGGTCTTGAACGCGATTTTCTCTTCTAACTTTCATTTTTAGCGCCAAGTGTTATGATACATGACAATTCATGTGGTTTACACGCACACTGTCTACTCAGTAGGAATCCTATTTTCTTGAAACCTCGTTTGATTGCAAACCGCATTTTAAGAAAAATTGTTGGAAACAGTTGTTTGTCTTTGCATTTCAGTACACTATAATGAAGAAATAACTGAGCAATGTTTTCGTAATAAGTGTGCAGTGGTGCGTGCTGGGCTCAAGTAGACTTTATGTACACAAAATTTTAGTCCTGGTCGGACTGGTATAAAAGTTTAATTGAATTTGTCTCATAGTTTCCCACTTTTACACTCCAAAGGACTGTTTCATGATTCGAGACTTGAATGTCACATACACTCCACTCAACAGTATCTGAAAAATAATTAAATCTCTCGTGAGCAAAAGTGCGATGTCTCTGAGAATTTGCATCTTACTACTAGTTGCTGATATGATTTCTATAAGTTAATTCATGGCAATGATGTGCTCATAATTATTTGAACCTTTATTTAGCGAGTATGAAGTGGGAACGTGAGGACTACTGTCATTAAGTCGCAAGTCATGACCAGGACTTCTTTGCTTTTGTACTGTAAAATGTTCAAGTAGCAAGCAGAGACACCTTGTGAGAAATACTGTATTCATTTTATCCTGTGTGGCAATTTTGCACTTAAACTTACAACCACCCGTTTCACTAACATGTAAATTGATTCTGTGTAAACTTCATTAAATGCGACTGTAAGTAATCATATTGTAATTAGTAAACCTTCTAGCAATTCCTTGCGAGAACACTGAAGTACAGTGCAAGCTTCTGTGCTAGACAGTTCAAATTTGTAGAATTGCCATGTGCTTCAAGTAATCGATCTGATTAACAAGTCATGACTGGTCTGTATAATAGCGTACTAAACTATGTTTCGCTTGGTGACACCAAGTGCTGGTGCAAGGAGTAATAACTAACCAGTAGTCTCGATGTTTAGACATATATCTGCTGCTAAGTTGACACTGCTCCGCTCGAGTCTGCCACTCTTTTTTTACCTCCTTTTGTTGTATCCTTCTGTATCTGCCAAACTGTGGGTGTGAAGGGAATGAGTTTCTGTTTGCCTCATGTGCATGTTTTAGCTTAAAAGTATAATCACAAGATTTAACATTAAAAAACTTTGAATTGGAAAGTGGAATAGTGGAAAAAAATCTGTTTTGGTCAGCGCAGGCAACTAACTCGCAATGTGTTTCTAGAGATATGCACTCTTAATTTGTCTGGTGACATCATTGTCACACAGCCATTTCATGTAGACAATGGGCTCGAGTGTGTAGAGAGGTTCAGTTGTCTCGAATTGCCAACAGAGTTGTATGTCCGATGTATTCAGTTTGTATAGCGAATAGTGGGATTGTCTTTTGTTTGGGAATGATGTCTGCATTGTGTTATTTGTGTCCCTTATTTGCATACAGGGGTCGCAATATCGTGAGTGATTGGGGTATTGTGCAGTTGATGGTATACTGAGTTTTATGAAAGTTTGGATAAAGTCACATTTAAGTTCCATATTGTTTATTGATATTTCAATAAGAGCTTTGCTGTCTGTTGTCATTGATGTAATCAACACCAACTGCACTGCATACTCATTTCTGTAACGAGCAATGTTATTTTGCAACCCACTGGGTGGTTGATTGAGTTGCCAGCTCAACTTTCTAAGACATTTGATTGGTTTCTGTGATAACGTCTGGCTTATGAAACAATTGGATTATTTTCAATTGCCGGATGATCCAGTCCAGAATCTTTATCAGAAGTATTAGAGGTTAATGTATCGAAGGTCAACCCATCAAGTATAGTTTTAATATTTTCATAATAGTTTCCTTCATTGCTTGTACTACTAACACAGGTAGATTAATAACTTGTGTTGTTTTGTATTGTCACCTTTGCGTACCATTCTTGTTATTGGTATGTTGCCTTTATTTTTACCAGCGACACACATGGTTTCTTGACTGCATGTTCAATGCACACTCTGTGCTATGGAGACAAAATTTGTTGAACACACTGATGATGAAGCGAGCACTTTATTTCTACCTGATAAGGAGACTAGAACAGTTTTGAAATAAAGCATTTTTTACCCATTAGTTTCAGGGTTCTCCAGAGCAAACATTTAAAGATGGTACAATTTGCGCTTTATGTTTTCGCGTCCTAATTTTCCTTTGTGCTGTTTAACAAAAACAACTATTGCGCATTTTATTTTCACTTGACTAGGATTTCAGTTTATATTTACTGCAAAAGAATTGAAATGAGTAACACTTTGCTATGCGATTTCAATTAATTGTCTTGTGAAGCAGATACAAATCTCATGTTGAACGTGGCTCGAGATTTTAAACATGGTTCATAGCGTTTCAAGCGTGGCTCAAGATTTCCTAATGTGTAGAACTGTTCAAACATAGTACGGCATTATGTATGAATACATGTAGGAAGCACGGCTTGGAATTTTCTTCTTTTAAGAGGATTTGCTCTTTTTTGGTATGGATTTCCTGTTATTTGATTTCCAGTTTCCGCTTTCTTTGTCTATTTTTTATCATCATTTTTGCTTTATTCTCATGCAAAAACATTTATTTCAGTTAAATTTTACGACACAACACAATATTTCTATCACACAAACCTCTTTATTTCTGGAACATTGCATCACCTGAAATTTTTTCCTCTTTTTTTGTTATTGGTCATTCCAAGCCCTGAGTGTGAACACCAAGTCTTTTATTTGTCTTCGCTGGCTGCTTTCCTGTGCTGCAAATGACTGTTGAAAGACAAAGTACACAGAGCTCGCGCTAATATCATTGAAAATTACTAATCGTGAACATTGTTGTGTGTCCCACAAATTTTGTCCACTGGAGAGGCTGTTGCCAAATCATTCTGTGGTATGTGTGTAGGATTACACGCAATCGTATTTTTGTATTCCATCTCATTTGATGATGGAAGTTTCACAAACCAGTAGGACCAACACCGGTTGGTTACACTTACTTGCGGATTTGTTGAAATCTTGGTTGAATTCTGTTGCAGACGTGAACGAGAGAAGCGAGCAGATGATGAAGAGGAGGATTATGAACGTAGGAAGATCGAACGAAAACTCAGGGAAAAAGAGTTGACCTATCAGGACGTGAGTAAACCAACGAAACAGAGTTTGCCCTTTTCCTAACTCCTAAATTGACTTGAATGAAATGACAACAGTTCTTTGTTGGTCCTGTATGATATAATAGTTTGCTGACTACAAAATTGCTAATTAACATTAAAGTCCGTTGATGCTCAGAAGTTGTGGAATGTTAACGCACGAGTTTTTGCTTAAGCCTACTCTGCTTATTTGTTCATCCCATGTGGATTCAAATGGATGATTAAAAGGATAGTAAACCATGTTTCGGAGACTTCACCCAAAACTAGTTCAGTCTCATGCTTACGGCTGACTAGTACCTGCCTTAAGAGATAAAATTTAATCAACCAGAACATATCATTTCTATGCCGTAAAGTGGATTCTGTGGTTCAAGGTGACCAGTATTTTCCCCCAGCCGCTGACAAACTTGCCCAAACTGTTGGCCACACTTCCCATGTGACAGATATTGTGTGAAGTCGTCAAATGTGCTCTAAACTTTTGAGGGTTGCTGAGACTTACTTAGTATTGCTTTGTTTCATAATGTGAATGATCTCTTTATACTAAATGTCTTTTAACAGGCTAAAGTGGGGTTTAACATCCATTTAACTTCAACTAGTCTGTTGTCACTACAGTATATTGTAGCACCAGACAGGGTTGTCTGAGTTGACATACTGGCTCCTATTTTTAGTTACAAATTTTTTTGTTGTCATGTGCTTGTCTTTATTATCAAAATACATTTCACTTCATAAGTAGACTATTAAAAACAAAGCTCAATGCGAAAACGATGTCTTGGTAAGCTCTCACCAATTTAGGACACAATATGGCCGACAAGGAAAATTTTATGTTAAGATTTTTGTAGTAAAAGATAAGTTGTACCAAATAAATGCTCTACCGTTTATAAGGTTTAGGCCATATCTGTCTTCAGACGATGTTCCTGAGAAATTGTGGATATTCAAAAATATGTTAGAAGCTTAAATGTTGAAATGAAGAAAGGTGAATTTTGGCAATTATTTTTGTCCGAAATTGAGTGACGGCTTTACTGACCAGTCAGAACGCAGCATTCTTGACACACCTTTGTTTCCAAGTCGCCATTTTACCCGACAAACAACACGTTGTCAGGTAAAACTTGTTATTTGTTCGTCGACTTTTCGCAAGTAGTCGGAGCTTGTGACAGGTCAATTGGTGAAATTTTAGCCTATCCCATACAGTAATAAAGATTTAGCATGCCGTGAAACCTACAGTGGTTACGGGCCTATGTTCACAGACCCCGGGTATCTCAAAAGGAATGCTAGATTATGTAGCATTGAAGAAATTAGTTGTAGCAACGTTCCTTTCAAGAGCGGACCAGCCGTTGTTCACCTACATTGGTCCAATCATTTATGTATTACTTTTTGTAGCGTCTCAAAAACTGGGAAGCTCGAGAAAGAAAGAGAGCACGTGAACTGGAGAAGGAGAAGGAAAAGGAAGATGATCGACAAAGGGAAGAGGTGAGTGTTAAACTACTGCACGCGTCAGGGTGTACGCATGGGGAGTTGAAATTGGATCACTTACAAATGGGGGTGGATGTTAATTCCAGCATTTCAACAAGTCTAGGGTGAGTATACCCAAACAACAGTTCTGAGTGCTCATCACGTGAAAGAGTAAAAAAACTCTGTGCCCTCAATACAGATATTGCACTGTTTTTTTGATAATCACGGGAAAGCAGGGTAAGTCTTTTACATATCGTGGACAGGAAACTTTGGGGTTGGGGTTACGTTCTCAGCTGAACATGGGCACCTATGTGCATGAATGTAGTAAGTGTATTTATTAGTAACTGACTGTTTCCAAAGATCAAATGTGTCAAATAAGTTATTTATGTATTAACGGTAGACCATAAAACTACATACTGTTGGAATCTGCGGGAAACACAGAATGTTATTGAGTGTGGGAAAATTTTCCCCCAGATGTTTGTAATGAAGTCGTTTTATTGTGATGAATTTTTCACATGAAACTTGCTAAGCCTGTGTGTGTGATTTACTAAGGCTTTTTTGCCAGGAACTTCACCTTCAACACAAAAAAGAACTGGCTGCATCCTTTATTTCTTGTGTTACCCACTTAAATCTTTTGTTCATTTTTAGACCAAGGAAGCGAGAAGGTTAAAGGAGTTCTTGGAGGACTATGACGACGACAGGGATGATCCAAAGTATTACAAGTAAGTGTATCCTAGAGCTGGGGGTTGGTTCTGTATCAGAGTTTTGAGAGGTCATCACGGGTAGGTGGGGTCAGGGATGATCCACAGTATTACAAGTGGGTGTAGGCTTAGAGCTGGGGGAGGATCCTGTTTCAAAATGCTTGAGGTCACATTAGAGTAAGCTTAAGAAAAGAGTGATCTGGTTTTTAGATACCGTTTAAAGTACTGTCACAGTGGTAAGATGAATTTGTAAAAACAGGTAGTCACCACTGTGATCTCAAAAACAGGACAAAAACTGAGCTGGAATCGACAAATCATTATACAGACTGACTAAAAACTCGTCGAAAGTGTGGCGTTTGAGGCATGGTTTTGGCCAAAATTCCTTGTTTCCGCATGTCTTTAAGTCACTATATGAAGACGTGTAGATGCACCATTTCAAGCGAAATAACATGAGCAATGTTAATGTTGATGAGTGGTCAGGAGGTAGCATGTCATCAGATTTTGTGCTCAAGAATTCAAAATTGTATTTTTGTTGTGTACTCATTTAGTGAATGTTTGAGAAACCAAAGTGTTCTACAAGGATATCTCAAAACAATCGTGGTTGACTTACTGTACGAACTGGTTCTGGTAATTGTCTTCTCAGAACATTATACTTACCTCACCCAGTGCTTGAATTAGAAAATATCCTGTCATCAACATGAATATTGTGCAATGCATGTGTGTATTAACTAGCAACCATTGTCACTGTGAACAATACTGATCTGCAGTTATTTGCTAGTGCACTTTGAAACAATCACAAATACTGCTGTCAGGTTGTTTTCCTTATATTTTACGATGAATGTTGAAATCTTAAGGAATACATTCAAGCAATGTTTCTGACTTTTGTTATCCAGGGGCAGTGCCTTACAGCGTCGTCTTAAGGAACGAGAGAAGGAATTGGAGTTGGATGGACGAGACAGGCAAAGAGAGAGGGAGGAGTTAGAAGAGATTAAGAGGAAACTTGTGGAGGAGGGGCATCCTGACGTGGAGGCGGAGCTAGCCAAAGTAAGAGCAGAATTCAATTGGTCTTAAGTAAAAATGCAGGTGTAATTTGACTGAAGGTGTAGCTAATTTAAGTCAGAGGAGTGTTACTGTACAGATATGTAGAGGATGAGCATCCTGTCATGGTTGGGGGAGGTGTTACTCTATGTCTCTCCAAGGGGAGTGATATATTTACTTGGGGGCAGAGCTAGTCGAGACAAAAGGTGTGTCAATGTACATAACTGGACAAGGAATATTCTAACGAGGTAGAGCTTGCTAAGTTAGGAGTATTGTTAATATATGAAAGTAATGCAGAGGTACAAGTTGACATGGGTGTTGCTAAAGCAGATGAAGGTTATGAAACCTGGGCCCGGTCTCTAATCTTTGTACTCGAAACGAACTCGAAACTATTTTTCGAAATTTCTCTGCTAATTTTGTGCGAACTTAAGATAATTGGTTATCAGACTGTGCTCGAATACATTATAGTTTATGCATAGGAGTTTCTAGTTCAAGTTTACCCTTGAAGACCCTTATATTCGTGCTACAAACTCGAGTAAAAACTCGAAATTTCGAGTTCAAACTCGAACTTATTGCTTTAATATTGGGTTTACAAAGTGTGAACTAAGGGCAATAAATTATCTACGTAAGTTATTGTATACTCGAGCATAGAATAATGTACACTTATCTCGAGTTCGCCCAAAAGTAGAGTGGAAAATGCCAAACCTAATTTCGAGTTCCATTTCGAGTAAAAAGATTGTGGACCGGGCCCTAGTTGTTGGGTGTGATCTCATTTGATGCCGTTTGGTTTTCCTGTTGACAGATTGAACGAGAACGCGAAGAGCACATGAGGCCAAAACAGAAGGAGGAGCCTATTGAAATAAGTGACTCACCAGAAGCTGATGAGACAGCAGGAGAGGCGGGAAGTAGCGAGGACGTTAAACGTCCGGCCAATATGCATCCGTCACTGCGACCGGTGGATGTGGCACCCTCTGTCTCCAGTCGTAGTCAATCACCATCATCAGGTCGTGAGTCTCCCGAGGGCATCATCATTCCAGAGCCAGCCAAAACAGAGCCATCATCAGATACTGGGACAGTTAGTTCAAAAATAGGTAATAGGTGTCTCTGTCATTGTTTTACATGCTTGTATTAATGTAGAAATAAAAGAATTCGAAACAAAAGCTAGTGCCGTCGCTAATTCAAGATTAATTCTTAATTTCAGGAAACTGTATATGTATAATTTCAAGCACTTTTTACTTTTGTTTTATTTGGTAAAGGTGGCTTGGTTTCACTGCTGTTTGAAAAACCTGAGTTCTTAAGGCCTTATTCTCCTTTAACTGATTACTATAAATTGTGATTTGTAGGAGTGGGTGATAGTCCTGGTGATTCGCGGGATTCGACATCATTCAAAGAAACGGGTAAACGAAAAAAGCTGACGGTGGGAAACGTATTCAATCAAGACGACGACGATGTAGACGGCCCAAAGAGACGGAAACTTGTGCCGCTGGATTATACAGAGGATGAAAAGGTGGGATGTGTGGCTGTATTTAGTGGTCCCCATAGTCCTTGCAACTTGTACTGCTTTGTGAGGCTTTAATGAGACTTTAAGTTGTACCTCTGATTGACTAAAGGACGTTTGTACTAAATGTAAATTAAATTGACCACAGTCATGAAGTGCTCTTGCAGTAGGAAATGCTTATTTTGGAGCTGAAAATAGGACTTGTGTCAACTTCAGTAATATACTTTGTGAAGCTGATTGTCCTGTTTCATAACCTAAGTGAAACTTCTGAATTTTGAGGTAATTTAACTTTGCCTACTGAAGTTGGTTTTATAAAATTTTCACTCAAAGGGTGCTTTTCATGCACTGGCGGCTTTTTCTGGCAGTTTATATTTTGCCGAAATATGCAAACAGCCCTCATGCTTGTAGTGCAAACTTTTTCCTTTTGTGTTGGCAGAAAGCAATAGCCTTGTCCAAGCCTCCAGTGACAGTTGAGGAGAAGCGCAAACACATTAAGAACCTTATAGAGCGTATACCTACAGCCAAAGATGACCTCTTTGCCTTCACACTGGACTGGACCATGGTAGATACAGTAAGTTGGGCGTTGGATTTGCTGGGGTCCACAGTCTTCAGACTGTCCAGGGTTTAGTATTGTGGAGACACATGTTTAGCGATGATGGGTTCAGTGTTTTGAAAAACTAAGAACCATGAAAGTCCGGAAGTTGGCTAATAAAAAGTAGTTTAATCCTTGATTTGAAACTCAAAAAGGGGTAAACATTTGAAAATGCATGAAAAAATCTCACAAGGTAATTTTATAAAAACCTCATTTAGTTGTTCGTGCAGCAAAATGTACTGTATGCCTACTTTTTCTTGGGAAAAATCTTGTGGAAAATAAAAATTAAATCAGTGAGGGGAAACGAAACAAAGTGTGAAAGGAAACCATGGATGAGCTTTCATGGAGTGGTAGTCATTGAGTGTTACTAATCTCTGAACACATGGTTAAAAATATTGGTTACTTGTTGCAACTTTCATGTGATCCTTAACAGTTGTTTACATCATGACGTGAGCTGTGAGTTGAGCTACGTTTCACTTGAGGCAACCAGCTGAGCTGATCCTAGTTGTCTGTTCTCCACTGGCCCAAAAGTGGCAAGGTATTTCGAGCTCTTTGGTGCGATTGCTTAGCAACGTTCTCTTTTACAATGCTTCGTTGTGCATCTGTCATGTATGTATCATTAGCTTTGTGTACTGAATCATTTGGTGGTTTCAACAGGTGTTGATGGATCGACGCATCAAGCCATGGGTGAACAAGAAGATTGTAGAGTACATTGGAGAGGAGGAGCCGACCCTGACAGAGTTTGTCTGTCAAAAGGTCATGGCGCATAGTACCCCTGAAGCAATACTCAGTGACGTGGCAATGGTAGGCATTCTTCCAGTCATGAATGAAAAGGGTTTCGGTGAATTGAATAGTTAGATTCTCTTACATCCATTAGGGCTTAAAGTGGCTGTATATCTGCTTTCAGTCATAAAAGTCAGTTTTGATTTAGGCCCCTTGCAATATTAAAATTGGGTTTCAAATTGTTCCCTATTCAAAGTGGACATGACTTTTGGGGTTGGAGTGAACTGACACTTCATTGTTGCTCGAGGTCAGATTCTTCAAGTTGACTTGTCACAGAGTGTCATTCTTTTCTCTGTTTATGGTCTCGAGGAATAACGAAGCACCAGTTCTTTGCAAGACTTAAAATCGCTTCTTATCTGATCCATTAGTTTCGAACATACAAGTCTTAATTTTTTTTTGAATTTTAAATGGTTGGTTTAGAAGTTATTAAATTGTTGTGAACAATTTGAAGCTAATTCATTTTCAAATTGGTGCTTTTAGGTTTTAGATGAAGAAGCCGAAGTGTTTGTGGTCAAAATGTGGCGTCTGCTTATTTACGAAACTGAAGCCAAGAAGTTGGGACTAGTGAAGTAGAACAGCTACTATGGTGGCGCGCCCTGTTGGTGTTATCATGAACGTGGTTGCCTGTGCAACTGTGATGTGAACGTGTTGGATTATTGTGTCTCACTTAGCAGATGTTTTGTTGCCAGCCCTCTGTAGAGCTGGACAGGTCTCGTTTTCACTGCTGGTTCCCAATTGGCTATCAACACTGTGTTCACGTGAGAGAAAGGCGTTGAACATTTCAAACTATGTGAAACTTCTTTTAGCTTTTATCAGTCATTTTTGGAAATGTCAGCTGGTGGTTTTTTACCCAGCAGTGTTAAGACTGAGATCCAGAGATCTGTTGATATTTTGTTAAAACATTTCAACCTTTGCAGCACTGCACTGAGATAACTCTGCATCACCAAGTCAACTTGCTGTTCTATTGTTGGTTTTCTTAATAAGGACATCATGGTTGCATTTTGCATAAGGCATGTATCAGTGTGTGGGATTTGACAGATGGCGGTCTCAATGGTTACTTTTAGCGTTGAGTGTAAGGATGCATTGTTAGTGGTATGACAAGTTGGATCTGATGGAAGCTAGAAATAAGACATTCGAATGTAGAAATACTCTGTTGGAAGTTTTAGGATTTCACAGGTTGGTGTCTGGATAGTCACCTGTGTCTGGTGTTCACAGTTGTTGGCAGCTTACTTAAGATAGAAGGTCCATCCTTCAATACAGTCCCACAGCTTAAATCCATTCGGGTTTCTAGATTGTTAACATCTGTGTGAGAATTCTTTTGACTATGACAGCATTACGCCCGGATGGTGTGCAGGCCCATGTAGTTGGACAGAGAGGCTGTCACAGGGCTTTGACTATTGTGTCCATGTTTATGTCATTCGCAAAATGAACACTGCACTCCGCGTTTACACAAAAGCTTCCAAGAATACATCACGTAAAGAGCAGAGAACATGCACCATACTTTTTTACCTACAGCTCCGTGCTCTGAGTACCAGTGTTGTAACATGTATCCAAATACAGTGTCCGGTATGATCTCGCCAATATAGGATACAATATGGTGGACTATTGTCAGTTTATTTTCTCAATTTTTCGTAAAAGATATATAGCACCCAGTTATTGCTATACCATGTGCCATAGCTACGGTCGGAAAATATTTTGAAGAATTGTGGGTATTCACAACAATGTTAGAAGACCTTGAAACACAAAAAAGTTATCTCAGCGAGATTTTAACAAATTTGGAAAATGTTATGGAATACTAAAAGGTCCATGCAACAGTAATTGGATCTAGGTGAAACTACTAAACTTAAATGTGGCAGTGAAATTTACCATGAAAGTGAATTGTTTGGTCCGTGGCTTGATCATGTGTAATAAGGAACGCTTACCATATAATGAATCAAAACTCCGCCTCAAACCGCGAACCAAAATGAAGGTTTTCAAAGATGGTGCTGCAAAGGGTTTAATGTTTTTCTACTGTGTAAGGGTTCCAAACCAGCAGATTATGTGTGTGAATTGAGAGAAGTCGTTGCATTGGCAGAACTGGGTTCTAACAGAATGTAATCATTTCAAGCAACTAGGTATTTCTTGTTAAACTGAAATGGGAAGTCTTGATATTTTTACAATTGGTATTGTACATTAAAATGTAAAAAGAACTTAATAAAGGACAAAATTGACCAAATTGGACTCTTGCATTATTGTATTCGAGGCCCAGAATGGTTATCAAAATGCCGACTAAAAGGACGTTTTTCTCTAGATGCAATTCCTGTCTATTTACTGCTTAAAGGTGATGTGAGTCAAAGACGGATGATTTGTTAGCCCTTTTAAAGCCTCACTTTAAAAACTCGACTTTAGTTCGTGGTGGCAACTGCAGAAGTCTTGTTATTGAATGGAACGTGTGGGTGCAATTGCCCCCACCCCAGATTCGGCAGATCATGGAAATTCTGACAGAGCTAAAAAAGTCTGGCAGCAGGATACAATGGCAAAACGGGATGAAATCGGTAGCCACCAGGTTGAGTCAGTGCCGAGTGGGGATTGGTTTGGAATTTACGTCTAATAAGGTAAACAAATTCTATGCTCTGGAAAAGTTAACGTCGCATGTCCCCTAGCACCGACGTCCAGATACGCTTATGATTTACACTACTAAATTTTAAAATTAGATATTGAAGCTTTGACGTTATTGATATGGGGCAATAACGAATTGGTAGTTTTTCCTGGCCACAGAGGTCACTTGTGAAACGAGACGAGACCATTTTTATAACGGTTGGTTGTCAAAATCAGAACTTAGTTGACAGAAAACATGAGTTTAAATACCGGTGTAAGAAAATAGTTTCGCTGGGCTACAGATCACTTTTAGGAACTGTCGGAGTTGGCGTGCGTGTTTTGATTGCAGACAATGGGATGCGTGGAATACTGAACCATAAGGCAATCGCAGTTTGTCCATCGCTCGTCAGCCACTCATCAGGCTGCCCCTAGTAGGCCTAGTGACGTCATCCAAATTTTCAATAGACACCACGTTTGCTTCTTCTTAGATACGTCATAATTCTGTAAACGAAACATTGTTACTATTTTGACACTATACAAAGTAATCAGAAAAAATATCCTGCGTGTACTTTGAAGAAGAATCGATGACGTCATAACTACTTCATTCAGCGACCCTGCTTCGGTAACGCACGATGGCTAATCGCGGCGGTTCTCCATACAAAGCTGGTCCGAAGGGCCGTAAGCGTCGTACCACAAACACAAGACACAAAGTAACAGACTTTGAGGATTGTTTGCCACCAGTGAAGAAAGCTAAAAAAGCCGGCCAGAGTCAAAAGGAATTCCTTGTGTGTAGTCAATGTGGATCCTGGAAGCTCTCGTTGTGTCGCGATACTTCTGAAGAAGACGTGCACAAACAAACTGCAGCGGCAACGCGAGTGCACCAACAACAACAATGCAAATGCTGTTCAAACAGACGCGACTGTCCATGTTGTCGCAGACGAAAGCATGTAGTCCAACCCGTTGTTAGATGCGGCCATCACCATCGCGGCAAAAGGAGCCGTGGAGCTTCAGGAAGAAGATGCGTAGAACACGAGTGTGTTTCCAATATTTCTTACGAAAGTAGCATTTCATATGGGACGTCAGTCGAGACAAGCGAGAACGTAGAATGTACTGCAAAAGAAGTAGTTGCTGAAGAATCTGCAGAAACGTGCATAAATCTGAAGAACAAACCCAAAAGAACACAGACGAAAAAACGACAGGCTAAGAAGAACAGAAATTCAGAATCCGACAACCAAGCCTCAAGTGAGACATCTGGCAATGCTGAATTTAAAACCGTTGCAGCTGTGAAACCAAAAAGAAAAGTTGGTCGCCCCAAAAAAGTCGTAGAGGAGGAAGATGACGCATCAAAACCAGCCAGCACTGCGCAACCTAGAAAAGTTGGACGTCCTAAAAAATCCAAAAAACTCACGACTTGTAATGAAAAACCAATTCAACAACTTGTTCAACTTCAAAACACACCAGCGATACCTACTGATGAAGAGAGTGTCGATCTTTTCGACATATTTTCGCGGGTGAGAAGATTAAAAATCATTCTTTTGGTAGCACAACGAATTTTGTTCTTTGTTCGTCAGGTTCTGCTTTTAAATTGCTAGTTATGTATCACATCTGTGTCTTTGCATTTCAGAACACACAACTCTTGCAGATTTGTCAGCAGCCCAAAACAAAGGAGGTTGAGAAAAAGAAAGAGCAACGCAGAAAGGCATATAAAAGGCGTGCGGCGGCTCGGAAAACTAAGAAGTCAAAGGCCAAGCCCAAAGAAACCGATGCCAACGACTCTAAAGTGGCTGCTACCCTCGTCGATGTTGCCACATGTACTGCGAACCAACAATCTTCCATAGAAAAGCCTTGCACAGAATTAACTGAAAACCAGGAAGCTTGCGTTTTCTTAAAGGGCTTTCAGACCATTAGCGGTGTATCTCCGGTGCCACGACCCCCAACTCCGATTTCGTTCCCGGCGAAAGTGTGCCACGTTTCACCCGTCGTAAGGTCTGTTGAACCACGTGAAACCAGTGACACGGCTACTGTGAATTCAGTCAGCGAAGACCAAGCTGGCGTTTTTCAAAGCGCAGTCACCCCAACAACTACTTCAGAAAGAATTGCTCGTCCGGACAATGTTGAAGAGAAACATTCACTTCTATCATCACCAGTGGGAGGAAACGCGGCGTTGTCGGATGAAGCGTCTATCCAAGCGCCACAGGAGCGCACCACTCGTCGGTCTCCGAGGCTGGCTGGATCTGCCAGTAGCCCAGGTCAGCAAGCCCCACATAGAGCGTCACTATCGGAGGGAAGCGGCTTGTCAAATCAAAGAATTGGATCACCAGTGGCGGTGGATGGGCTTCCTAACATTGAAACTGAAGAAGAAATATGCTACGAATTCGCCAATCAAATTTCAGGAGAGTTGTTGTTCCCAGACGCCGACACGAAATCCGATGCCTCCAGTTACGATCCGACGCCAACAACGAGTGAATGCGTGGAAGTTGATAAAAAATCCTCGAACGGCATGGACGAGGAGGGGTCACCTTCGTCTCGTAGTTGCCCCCAACAACCAATGTTAGAGTCGATGACGGAGAGAAGGGGTTATTGTTCTGAATCGCCTAAACTTGTAATGAGCATGAACTACATGTAAACTAAGCAACTATTCCATAGGGGAGTACACTCGATCTAGCGAATATTCTGATGATAGCTAATGCGCTACTGTAGAAAAGTCGTTTCAACTATTTGCATCAATAGTCAATATTAAATCGAAATAAATAGTACGAGCATAACGCTACTGTTTTCATTTTTGATAGGATGGTGTACACATAGGTATTTGAATTAAGTTCTGTAAAGGTCTAAACTTGGAAAACGAAACGCATCCCACATCTGCGTTTTAGGTGAAAAACTTACTCGGTGTGTAAGGCAAAGTTAAATTTTAGTGCGCAAAGCTCCAGCAGCAGGTACTTTCAATAAAACTTCCAACTTTCAAAACTCTAATGGAAATTTACCACGGGTCAAATTCTTTGGACTTCAAATACTTCAGTATCACCCACCGCGCATATAACCATGGATAAAGAGGGCGATTTCAATGCGCTGCGAATTAAAATTCACCACACGTGGACGTACATCTAAACGACTGCGTCTGTTTCAACGTGTTTATTTCTAACCAATGCAAAGAATAAAAAATACAATATATGCCTAACCACATTTTCAGACATTAGCCAGCAAGCATTCACATAGTTTTCGCAACACTTTCACACTTGGTAGACTTAAACATTGAACAGTATAACAGACGAACGTTTAGCAGGGATACACCGAGTTTGAAAGTTAAACGGACATTTCGCCGCTGTCAATGTTGAATTCTCAACCGAAGCGCTATGGGATTTAAAACATTACTATACTTATTAGATAGTGAATTGTCGAATCAGTCGGGAACTCAAGTCACAAGTAATGCGTACAAGAACCACCTTCAAATTCACAATTTCAGGTTTCATTTGGCCAACCGCAATAAACAAAGAAGCGTTTCCTCCAGTTACTGGTGGTTTCAACCTTCTTGATAAAGCAAATAAAATTCTATCAGGGTAAGGGATTTTAGAAGACCAACTTTATGACCGTGAGTGGCTTATAATTAAGTTTTCTTTTTGACATCTAAGTGGCGAGGGAATGCAGAATTAAGTTCCTTAAAATGGAATGAACACAAACCCGAAATTATGAACTGGAAATGTTTAATGGCAATGTAACTCAAATCTTTTACTTTTAAACATCCGCCAGTGAATTTCTGGGGATCAACACAAAGTTCATCATTGTATTTATGGTGAACACTGTTATCAAACACCACTGTTCACAATGAGCTAAAAATTATATTTTGTTACACAGCCTACCACTTGTATGAAAATTAGAAAGTTAGACAAGTTACAGCAAAATATTGGACCCTGAATAAAAACAGTATAAAACCTGATCCATTACTCAAAATAAGCTCCTGGGCTAATATACAAAAAACTGGTGTCATGAAATATTCATAAATATCAGAGAATATCTACACACTCTTGTCACAAACACACACCAGACCAGTATAAACAACAATGGAATGACTGTTGAGTGATATCAATTATATCAAATGATATTTACAATGTAAAATGAGCAGGGAAGAAGGCAAGGAAACGTCAGTTTCACCAACAAGTGATTGTAAGAATTTGTAGGACCTAAATTTCACAACATCGCCATTTCATAACCACATCATGTTCATTCTATTATGTTAGCCATCAATCATAGGCCCTGGCAGGACAGCATGGTTAAGAAGTATCAAGTTCCAGTTTACAAAAAATGAAACTTGTTGATCTGTCCTAGATATTACTGTACAGTCTTTACTAGAGATCCTACACTGTCACTGAACCATTGCACAATTATAAGTCCTAAAACATCGCAGGCAAACCCTAGGAAGTCTTGCAATCAAAAAGGCACTAAATTAAGTAGTCCCCATGTCAACACAGGACAATGAAAACACACAACACTTGCTGCACATACTTTTGATAGTGCAGGATGCTTCGGAGTCCATATGATCCGGTCTTTATTGTCAGTGTGAATGAGGCTTTGTTGAAAAACCACTGTACTTAAACAATTAAAACGGCAAAAACTCTGCCTTCCGAGGAGAAGCTAAATTTTGACCAAGACCACTTACCACTACAAGATTAGTCTCATCTTGTTCCTCACTGAAATAACAAATGATTTTTGGTCTTGCAAAAAACGGACAGTTATTTATTCCACCAGATCGCGCCCAGTGAATAAAAATAACACCCTGCCACTAGTCAACTGGTAGAATCTGGTATAAGCCAACAATAAACTGTCAGTTGCATCCAAGACAAGAAATCATACCTATTTTGACTACCAAACAATTTAAGATCAATTTCGTAACGGTAATTGATCTAAATACAAAATTGGTTCTCAAAGGAAGGCGGGTTCATAGCCGTTATCAGAATCATAACTGTATATAAAAACTCCAGATTAAAAAATACACAAACCATTGGAATGCCTTGAAAATCTAACAAAATTGTTTCACAGATGCTAACTGTAGGGTTCACAGATGCTAACTGTAGGAGTTAAAAAACATATTCACATATTCCAGCATAAATTTACTTCATAACAAAAGCCCAACTCTTTACACACACTCAAAAGCACCTTGTTTAAGATTATAAGCACTATATCAAAATGCATTCAAAGCAAGTTTGTGCAAAATGCAGCAAACTGAAAACAAGTGACTTGAATAAAAATTTTACAAACTTTGAAAACATAACCAAAGGTGTCATGACTGAGCACAAACCATTAGGACAGAACAGAAGTAAAAATTCAAAAAATTGTGACAATCGAAATGGCAAACAGAAGTTTGTTTTAAATTTCTGTCTCTATGACATTCGATTTTGAAGTTGCCACACTCGCATCTGAAACGTAATCGTCAAGACTAGTCTCTTGCGGCTGCGACCTCGGTTGTGACAAGTCATCCAGACTTGTTTCCTTGTATTTTGGTGGTAATGTATTGTGTCTAATTTCATCTCCCGACGACATGGTCTCTGTCTCCCGAGATGGTAATGGTAGCGTGTTCTGATAGTCAGGATAGTCAAATCCTGCGTTCACATAGTGACTCTTAGGTTTCACTGGCTCCGATGGAGTCTGTTCTAAAGCCATAGGGTTAGCATACACCAGCCCCTGCTGAGAGGGCGCTGTATTACCTCTCAATCGAGCTGGAGGGGTATAGAATGAAGAGGGTTTGGTATGAATCTGGTCCTTAACGTTTGCGTAATGCGGTTTTGTCTTTGGAACAACCGTAGAAAGCTCCTCCATAGATGAATGTTTGCCAAAGCTCGACAATGAACTGGGTGGTGGTTTTTCATCATCGTCTACGGAAGTGAATGTTTCTTGACTTGCTTTCCACGTGGGTCTAACTTTGAGAGTGCTCTCTCTACTCTGGCTCTGATCGAAGGAATCCTCATAGCCTCGATTCTCAAACACCATGTCGTACTGCGGACGCGCCGATATGTTGGGAATCTCATTCTCCAATCTCGGCGGATGCTTAGAGTCTTCTAGTGTATTGTTGAAAGAGCTGAACTTACTGGGATAGTCTATCGTGGAATCTAGTGTGCTCGGCGGAGGCACCTTCTTCTCTTCAATTGAATCCGTTGTCTCATCCAAGGTAGTGCCACTGATGTTGTATCGGTTAGACGGCGGGGGACGAAGCGCACGCCGGCCATTCATGCCGTTGATCTCGCTGATCTCCGTCAGCTGGTCACGGCTGGCGCGACTCATCTGCGATCGCATTGACCGGCTAGAGCGAATAGATGCACGGATAGAGTTTCTCCTCTCCAACCGCTGTACTTTCCTTTGTCGCGACTTGATAACCCAGCAGATGAGAATGAACAACAACAGTAAAAAGCCAGCACCACAGCAACCGCTGATGAGAGCAACCAGTCTCCAGTCGAGGGGTTGTGACACGCCATAAGGATCTGAAATGAAAGTATAGAAACACTAAGTCATTGTAAGAAAAACACGTGCACTATAAGAACAATGGCCGAACCCTTTCAAAATGTTTTTTTATTACCTTCTGACATTAAGCTACGGACATTTGACCTGCTGTATGTTAAAGATGCATGGAACGCGAAAGCTCGTCAAAAATATCTTAAAAAATTCCTGACAAAAGTACCATCTCGCAACGTCTAGTACAGAGTAATTCACTTTCCCCTTTGAGGAAATTTCCAGAAAAATCACAAAATTCACGATTTTTGAAATATGTGCAATGGCTACCACAGAGTTTCTAATCTCCCTCCCATTTATGATGAATGCGCCTATGCACTCAGTCAGTTGCTTGAAATTGTTTGAGGTCAAAGGTCACATTTTCCATATAAGGAAAATGTGCTACGTCTATGTCTTGCCATGTCAAATAAGGAGACGTGCTTTGCCTTGTGCGAGAAAGATCGACGACATGGCGAGCAGATGACAGATCGTTTTTTGAAATTTGAAACTAAAAGAAAATGCTTTGATATCAACAGAAACAAACCCTAAAAACAACTGGTGAGCAGGTTGAATTCTGTTTCAGTGGCAGAGAATCACTTTCAATGTTGCAACTTAGTATGTTTATCGTCTTCTAGGCCTCTTTAAAAGATTCTCAAATGGAATTCCCCAAATCTAACTGCCAAATTTATGTGTAGTTTTATGACCCTCACTCATTTTCCACATTGATGTTGTCGTGACCTGGATATCAACTTACCATGTTCACATATGAATGGTAAATTCATGGTGCACTCTTCCTCAAAGTACCTTTCATTGCGTACTACTGAACACAGACCCGGATTTTTCTTCTGTCCATAACGAATCCAGGCACCAAATGAGCGGTCATAATCCCCCTGTTGGTGCTTCATGGCAAGGGTCAAGTTGAACAGTCGGTCCAAGCCAAATGCCAGTGTGGCATTTTCAAACTGTAAAATCAATAATTTTTAACATTTACACACCACTAAATGACCAAAGAATGTGACAACAATTGTTTAATGTAGGACATTGACATTTAACCTTTTCAACAAAAAGATAAATCTTTCATAATTTTAACAACCACTGACACAGACCAAACTATTTTTTAAATTTATGGAGACGAACATAAGTCGACTAATATGAAGAAAAAAAATCAACTTCCAAGGCGTAAAATCAAGAATTAAATTAACTACTCATAATCAGGTCACTCAGTACAGCAGGACTAAGTATGGTTTCAACAAACACAAACTGTATTATTCAGTTACTGCATTTTATATCATATTTTTCAGACATTAAGTTTAATGGTGAACTTTGAAAAAGATGACAAAAACACCTCCTTGATGTTGCAATCAGTTGAAAAATGACAAGAGGTTACACATCAAACCCTGAACTCTTGTATCTCTCATAAAAACTAAATGATCTGCTCACATGTCATCCACTTTGCCTACTTGTCAGCAGAAAACAATATTTCCCGGTTGATGTCTTTATCTCTCAAAGTTGTCAAAAAAGCATCAGTTGGTAATCAACAAAAATGCTCGTTTCTGCAAAAATGCATGCAGACAGCTTTTATGGGTTTACCTTATACAGAAAATATTAGTCTCTTTATAAGACCTTTTGTAATCTGTATTAGTTTTCAACACACAAGTAATGGAGGTCATAGGACTACTCAAAATGGAGTAGGACACAGATAGTCGCACATGAGTCTGTCTGCAGTTTCATAATACCTTGCTCATATACTTACAGCACATGCCTCAACTGCCTCTTGGTAGGTGACTGTTCCACCAAACAGCAGGTAACAGCGATTTTCATACCTGGCCCAACCTGGTCGACATTTACCTGAACATAAAATAGAACCAAGTGTTGCATGATTTAAGAATTACAGCAGGCAGAATTCTAAAAACAACAACGTGCAGCCCCACACACGGCCGTGGTGTTTCAAATGCGACCACTAGTAATTTCAAGCTAGGTTATGGACTGTGATACAATGCCATCAGGGGGGCAAACCGACTCTATGATAAGACACAGATCAATAGGGTTGGACCTGAACATGTAGACCTGATCAATGTAAATTGGATGGTAGGACAGTTTACGAGTCTTTTTGTGGAACCCATCGCATGAATGCAAAAATTGCGGAAATATGAGCTGTGTTAACTTAAGTGACTAAAAATTTTGCCGAAAAAATATCAGAGAACTTGAGAGAAGACTTTCATGAAAAACAGTATTTATGGATTTATTAAGACAATGTAATTGGACCCACAGCCATTGCAGCACTGGCAGTGACATCTATTGTCCATTCATGGAACACATACCATCCAGTACACTTGAGTTGCTGGTGAAGAATGGCTTGAAGTCAACTGGTACAAGATACTCCCAGTCATTGGTCCGGTCATAGATCTTGCCAGCGACAAACCTCTCATTGGGAGGGCGCCACCATTCTGACTGACCCCACCAGTTGCGCTGGGCTTTCACCGAATAATGGGGCTCTAAATATCTGGAAAATACAACACAAAATCTCAAAACAGGGATATGAACTTCACCAGGACAATCTCTGAGTCCCAAATACTTACAATACGGGATTTGGATCATATGTTTTCAGAAGTCTTATCACAAAGCAAACAAAACAACACTACCACGGCCATATAGTGCCTTTTGTTTGGAGCAAAAAATTACAAGATCTCGAGAACCTGCTTGCTTACCAAAACACTAACTCATCTACCTAGAACACAGGACTCCACGATGATTGTCAGACAATAGAAAACCAATTGTTTCTTAAATCACATCTGCATTCGGCAGAACAAGGAAGATCAGAATTCCATAGATAAAAGACACTTGGAAAGCACAAGGGGCGAAAAATCTCCACTTATGACATGGACACTAGGAATTCAGACCCATACCCTAGCATCCTAACCTCCCTGACCAATCACTTAAGTGGCTGCCTTCTCATATCACTAGTATATACAAGTAAGGAACACAGCGTACTGGTAAAACACTAACCTTCCACTTGCATGATTTTACGTAGTGTTGCATAATCGCAACTTTTGTGCATCAACAGAAAACACATTAATTTTATTTAAGTCGGAAGGACACGGAAACATCTGGGTAGTAGCATATACATGGACACATACCTTCTAGATCGGTTGTGCGTGGTCAGTTCCAGAGCATTCAGCCAGTTTTCGATAAAATTCTCGTGAATCTCAATATGGGGTGATCGAGCGTAAATTGTGGTCTGGAAATGTTCACCACCAGAGGCCGTGTTGTTATGAATGCCATTGTAGACTATGTACTGACGTTTGGCCAGCTCGTAAATGCCTTGAATGTCAATGATATGCGCTCCCGTATTATTTACCACCACGTTGTTACTGAAATTGAGGCTAATGTTTCTGAACACGATGCTGTCACGGTAGATCACGTAATTGTGGGCAATGTAATTCCTCTTGACATCAACTTTCTCGTATAAATCACCCTCGATGGTAAGTGCCGGTCCATTGTGGGTAAACATAAACAAATTATTAGTCAAATTCTTCGGATATGCCGTCTTCAGCGAGGCAGCGTATGTCTGGATTAAAACACCGCCCTTATTCTTGAAGATGTAATTATTTGACAGCGTTGATTCTCGGGTGTTTTGAATGTTCAAATAAATGTTTGGATATGATGTCAAATTCATAAATGCCACGCCATTTTCGTAGATCTTGCTCGCTCTTATGGAAACCGCCGGATTGGCCTCGCCAACGTTCATGTACATAATAGCTCCGCCTTGATTCTGCGTGATATCACAGCCCTGAACCTTGTGTTGGACGCCAGTATCTGAAACATAATGTTGGTTATTAGTAAACAGTGAGTCATCCACAACTATTTAGTGCGCATTATGGCTGACAAGTGAAATTCTAATTTGTTAAGCACGTGTTCAGCCTATTACAAGCATGGGTTGTAGACTTTAGGTGTCATAGAAAAACACTGTTTAGGTTCCAATTATTTGCAACACGGGAACCAGCTATTAGCAAATGGAAAAATGACCATTCTGGTAATTATTTTTGTGCGAAATAACTATAGAATTACCGCAGCCAACTTATTGATGGGTTTGATCACTTGGGAGGGGCATCTTTACAGTCTGGACAGTGCTACACTGAAGTTCACATGCACTTAATGTTCCAGGGTGATTAATATTTAATGTTACGACAAGAATTACTTTGGCAGGTCAAAATAGCCAACTTCAAAGCAAGTTAAATAAGAATGACGTGGTTTATTCAACAAAAATAACACCTTATTATGTCATTCCGACCATAGTACAATTACAAAAACAAACACTTGGCTAATTTCACGTTCCATTTCTTGTGATCACCACAAAATTACATGAAAACATTCGGCACTTGAAATTGATTGAAATGGGATGACCAATCATAAGAAGACCTCTCTAGCTTCACCGAACAAAACCTTTTGTTGGCACTGTATAATAGCCCTCAAACGAGATTTAAACAAATTGTTTTTTCAACATACTGTAGTTGCAATATTAATCGCACCTGCTGAACTGGTATAAGAGCTGCGACTTATTATGGACAAAAGGTTTTGTAGAGTCTCGCTAAAAGCTACCTGTGTAAAACAGTTGAGCATATTCTTTTTGATCTCAGGAGGAGGAAAAACATAACGATGCTCAAACTTATCACAAGTTCCGTCCATAAAGTAAATCATTTTTAACACATAAATATTTTTTAAATAAGCAGAATCTGTTCACTGTGTTTAAATTTTTCAAATGTAAGAAGCAAGGTTACAGTTGTCAGATCAAAATCTTAGTATAAACCCTACACAAAGTTTTCCTACCTTGTGCCAGAGGTATAGTGACAATCTCTGCTATAAACCCATACATCGGGGGTCCCGGTGAGGCATGCATGTGGATACTCAACACAGACTTCTCCTTTGAGCTCTCGTATTTCGTCTTCAGAATTTCTCTCGTGGCATTACTGTCGATGGTCGCTAGTCGATACTCGTGGTCAAAATAGTCCCCATCAAAGACTTCAATGGAATTCCTTTCAAACCTGTCCTGAAACAAGTTCACTTGTAGGAATCGGAGAATGACACTCTTGGCTTGGACGCGGCTTCGAATCACTTTGACGCAATCGACTGAGGCGTATTCGTACTTATAATAGAGTAGGATCCTATCTTGGACGTAGACGTCTTTTTCAGCATCACACATGCGTACAAGCCCAAACAGATTGTGAGGGATGATGCTGTTATTGAGTGGTTCAAACGAAGAGATGGGCTGGTGACCAGATTCACCGTTCAAGCCTAGGACACCAACTCCATAACCAATGTTGTTCCACAGCCGACTGTTGTAGACAGCGATGCCAGATCGAGGTGACACAAAATCAAAACCATTCGAGGCACAATTTTTTATTTCTACATTATTAGTGACTGGTGTCTGATACACAGCTTGCACGGCGGCAATTTTCTCTCCATGTAGGATTCCTGCACCCTCAATGTCGATGTATTCCAGCACTGAAAGTCCTCCGTTTTTCATGTCCGATTCATAGTCAGGGGAAGAAAACCTGATATTTCCCCAGTATTCGTAGTCTTGCCCAAGGTTTCTCTCGCCACATCGAATGAAGACAAAGTTCTCCTGTTCACTGCACGTTTTCATGTGGTAGTTAATTGGACTGTTGCACTGTTCAATTGAAGTCTCCGTTCCAGAGCACTGAACAGATCGGTGCCAAACAAACTTTTCTCGGAAGAACCTGTTACCGTAATAACGGTACTCAAATAAGTCTGTGAAACGGACATGGACATTGGTTCTCTCCATGCCGAGGTCGGTACAGAAAACCTCTGCTGTCTTGTCATTGAAATACGGGTCGCAGATTAAACTCCATTGTTTATTTGTTTCATTGAGAAGCTGCAAAAACCCCTCGTTAGGATAATCTCCCCCCACCAAACGCATCGATGGCACGTCACGCTTTACTTTCTTCACAGAACTGGTACTGGGCTTTTTCATTGGACCGAACCGTATTCTCTCAAACTCTCTGCCTCTAGCTATCATGTTTCCCAGAACAAGAATACCAATGTTAGGACGAAAGAGAACTTCCACCTTAGGTTCGATAACTAGGGT
Source organism: Phoronis australis (assembly GCA_002633005.1). NCBI lineage: Eukaryota > Metazoa > Phoronida > Phoronidae > Phoronis > Phoronis australis. The sequence goes on from NMRA01000001.1 coordinate 3,323,069, forward strand.
AACCCCAGGCAACACAGTGACATCAGATTCGACTTCATATGGACGATCCCTCTTTGGAATAACAGTGTCACGTGATATTCTACCTCGCCATGGTTTGTTGATATCAAACTGGAGTTCCTCCACAGCGCCTTTGAAAATGTCTGCACTGAAACTGTTGGAAAGTAAATATGGAATAAATCGAGCTATTCCATAGTTGTTCCAGTCGTCAAAGTCAAAGATTCTCTCCCTGATGGTCGACTGTGTACTGGTACCCCACCAGTTTAATGTGACGTTCAAGTAACTGTAGAGATGTGAAGATGGCTGGTCAGCAATGAGCTCATACTCTAGGTCAGGGTTACCAAATAAATTATGATAAAGAGTGACATTAGACACGCCCCTTATGGCAACTGCATAACTTTGTGGCTCATACGCTACCGTTGGAGTCACCGTTCCAGGAAAATACTGATTGTTCTGAATAGTATTCAAGAAAATGTAACTATCATTGATTTTAGAAAACTCAGCGTGACTTCGGATGTCAAACTCCATAACATATCTACCGATGTTGTCCGTCAGGGAATTTTCTGTAAAGTTCATGTACTTTTCCATACCAGCAATACGTATCAGTCCGTTCTTGCATTTGTTCCTTCTGAATATGTTATGAGCAATAGTCAAGTTAGTATAAAACCCGAGCACAGCAAACTCAAACCCTTCATTGTCTTCAAACAGTGTGTAGTTCACGACTACACTGTGATTCAAGCTGACAAACTTCGTCTTATCCAAACTGATATCCAGATCATAAACCACACTGGGAACTTTGGGCAATTCAATGCCAAAACCACCACCTTTATTCCGAGTCACCTTATTGCTCAAGAAATGCCATGTCCAAAAGGTGTTAGCAAACCGCACGTGATTATGCTCGGCCAGAACGCCTTTCCCGTTCTCATAAATTTCGCACAGTCGCACTGTGTAGTTGACGTGTCCCACTCTCTTGACTTCAATGACCTCGTCGATGGACGGCATAAACTCCTCGTGGTATTTCGTGAGACTTGGCACATACATTGCTTCTTGTTTGTTGTTGTGAATCTTGACCCGGTCAAGCGTGATCGCCTCATTCTTATAGCGAACGAACAGGTTAAGTCGCTCATTGGACGGGCTGTTATAGTGAATCGTCTGCATACCTCGCTCGTTGTTCTTCATCTCTGACTTATGCATCTGAATGGTTGCATTTGGATGGGGTTTCGTGAACCAGTCTGAAAATAACACACGCATGTATAAAGATAAGAGTGCTGACAAAACATAAGGGTCATAACTAGGAGACAAGATTTACAACATTACGTTACTCAAATAAAAACTAGAAAAATTGACTTGAGCTAAGAAAAGTCAAAGCATACCATTGCAAATTGTCTGCATGAACATACCCAGTGGCCAGCAGACCCTTGACTATTATACACTAGGACCCCTATTTCACATGTTCGACTTTATCATTTGGTAGCAAAAACTGCAGTTACTTACAAGCATGCATCACAAGTGACAGACGTCCTGTTCGCTGACCTTTGACCCTATACTCCATTGTCAGCTTATCATTTACTGACACAAGAGGAAAGTCCACAAGGTCATCCTCAATGTCATACTTGCGCGTAGTCCCTTTTATGGCATCATCTTTCTTGCCGAGATGAAAAATAACTTTCTCTGTGGCAGTGTCAGGGTTGTAATCTAAAATCATGACAGTGAGTCGATACCTCGTGTTGCCCTGATCCGGGTAGAATTCAATGAAATAATGCGAATCTTCATCAGGTTCTCCGGGTTTTGTCAGCACAAATGTTGGTGTTCCATCAATCTTGACACCAATACTTTGATCCTCGTTGATGAAGTATGGATTCATTATCATACTACGCACAGACTTAGCATCCTGCTCACTCACAGATGGGTTGTACTCAAACCCGGCGCGGCCATTACCATCGAATGTACATTCGCGCATGTGCAAGTATGAGGCCCGTGTGACGACACCGCTGTCAGCGTTATTCTGGAATGTTGAGCGCATGATTTTATTCTCTGAGTAGACATCATTGAACATGATGCCGAGCCCATGAGACAATGACTGACGAATGACTATGTCCTCCAGAGTGTGGTAGTTGTAATCGATCTCCAGCGCAGACACGTACTCTCGACGGGCGTAGTCCATGAGGCCCGCTTTCTCAATAGTCACATGCTTTAGGGATGCCTTTGCTGCAGTAGCAGTCATTCTTATGCCTAGAAAAGAATGATGAAAACAACAAATAGCCTTGGGTGCTTAGTCCCGACTTATTTTTTCATTTTGTGCAGAGATTTTCAAAATATGACATTTAGTTGCTAAATGTTGCAAAACATGCATTTGATTTGCATCACAGTACTATGCTACAACAATGTTGCATGCGATATTGTCATATGATCTTTGATTCTTCTATCCTCTAGATTGGCCAAAACTCAGTAAAATAACGTCTGTTATGAGGGTGATATTAGGAGCTGTGCACAAAATGTTGCTTTCAAATCAAACCGGCTGGAGATCGGATCCTTTTGGCGATCTGACTAATTACAACCAGCAGAAACGATAAGCCCCTGACAATGTAATCAAATCAAACAGATGATAACTGTACAGCAAAGTAAGCAAAAACTTTCCAATGTAATAACAGACAAAGAAATCAGAGAAAGGAAGCACCAAAAGCGTATTAAAAAACATATCGTACTCAGTTGTCAATTGACAATCAAGAGCTCACCTGCCCATGTTGAGGGTTTACACTTAACATTTGCATCCATACTGTGGTCACACGAATGTTCACCCAGATGGTCGGCCCGACACTGCGTGATGTCCACATCAATGTCACTGCAGTCCACGTTACTCAGCAGGATGGGTGCACTGGAAGACCCTCTGATCGGATTACTCACTATCCAGTCATCGGGGTCAAGAGTCATGCCAAATGACTGGCAGACAATGGCAGCATCCTGAATGGTCCAACCCTGAGATAGAAGCAGAAGAACTGAATCACTAATTAAAAGTAAAAATCTACATTTTGTTAATACCTACAAAGTGGCGTCTAGTTATGTAACTTCAAGTGTACACAATATACAATAAACAACACACATGACTGATGTATTAGTTGAGGTTGCTGCTCCGAGTGAAAATATTTACTTAACACAGCAACCATCACTTCAGCAGGAAGACTGGGTAGATGCAGTAACTTGACTAGTAAAGCCAGGGAGAAAACTAGCTACGTCTGCCAGCAACCATGTTTTTATTACCCAACACCCTTAGCTAGACTACAGCAGAGACACCAAGTGTCGGACAAGTAAACTAAACGCAATCAAGATACTGCAGCAGAGCTAGCTCAATTTATTCCAGTTTGTAGTTTGATTTAAAAAAATTGCTGAAAAAAAACTACTACAAGTGGTCTTCAGTCACGCAGAAGTAGACCACAGAGACAACAGGATCACGTCAGACACATCAGCTCAAGCTGATGATCGGGGAGTGATGTCACAGAATAATTCATGCGTGTCTTTCTATAGAACTCATCGCTGCAGTTAACACTCTGGTTTAAAGTGGCACACAATTTGTGAGTGATTACGTCACAAGTATACCTGTGAAATTCACCAACTTGTAAGCCTGTATAAGAGACCCTACATCATTTTCACATTGAACAAAACAGATACCAGAATTCTAGGTGATTTGACAGGAAGGCGTGATCACTTACCAAACTGCAGATGGTTCCCCACTGGCTATCTACCATAACTTCAACTAATCCTTCATGTTTCTCATTTAAACCTTCGACTCGTAAATTCGTGTTGTTGCGGTAGAGATTCTCTTCAGCCTTTGAGAAAAGGACTTTAGAGGACTGGTCACCAGAGATCACCAGTTTTCCTTGGACCAGCATGCCGATGCTGTTATCGAAATACAGCTTGGCTCCTGTCTGAACTTCGAATTTACGTTGGTCAAGAATATGAATGTCACTGTCCACACGATAGGTTTTGCCACTCTTAGCTGTATAGTCTAGGCTCACCTCTCCACCAATCAGAAACGTTCCATCGTCAAGCTTCCGCTCAAAATTGTCTGTAATAGCCTCCCCATCAGGATACTGGTCAGTATGCAGGTTGTCGTAGCGCAAGATCTTCTTAATATCAATCCTGGCAAGATTGTATCTGTCGCTTTTGTCAAAAATCAGTCGAAATATTTCGCCTCTCATCTTGTCCCAGTCATCTTGGGTAGAGCCAGTTATTTTAGGTTTGCCAAAGAAGTTGTAGTTACAGTCAATGGTGGTGGACGGATCGAGAAGATGGGTGGAGATCAGTTTATACGCAGCTGGATTACGCGACAGGTCGTTCCTGTGTACAAGCACACCACTCGACGATGCAATAATCAAACCACTGGCTGTGCTACGTGGGTTGAGTCCAGTGAACCCCTGTGTGATGACGTTGTTTACGAACCAGTTGAACTTAATCTCCAACTTTTGAATAATGCTCGCAGGATTCAGGCGTACATTGATGGCAAACCGGCCAGAGATGTTCTCAAATCGATTCCAGTCAATGAAGTAGTTCACTCGCATTCCTTGATACAAACGGGTCTTGATCGTTTCATCTGTGTTATCTATCCAGATCGCTCCTGCCCTACTGTTCTTGAATGTACAATTCCAGATATGACCTTCCGCATTCAACATGGGCTTTGCCCGCAAAGCCTGACCCCTGTTGTCATCGAAAGTCACCCACTGCATGGTGATGTTATTCAACCCCGTTGCTGTCTCTAAGCAAGACCAGAACTCAACGCCATCACCACCATTTCCAATAAACGATGTTGTTTCATTTATAACCGTCACTCCAGCCCGACAATAGTTGCCTACACGCAGACCAATTCCTTCATTGAAGTGAAACTGGCTCTTCAGAACCTCGGTGATTTGTTCCGACTCGTTTCTCGTTCTGTTGACCTTGACATGCTCAATAAACATGCCATAGCCAAAGTTGTGCTTGACCATTGTGTTGTTGACAACACGTCGGCCGCCGGAGTATGTGATGTTGATCCCGGCGTTGTGGTTGTACATCACAACCGTATTGTTGATGATGACATCACCGGCTCCCTCGTAAATGCGTATACCAGCCTCATATTGATTATCTAAAAACCAAATAGAAATTTACCTAAGTATGCTGTTATTACATCGCCACATGTTAACAGTGCACAAAAGTGTTGAGCTCAAATCATTACTTTCCTTAACACGGACAAAACAATGTAGGTCATGAGGACTTTTATGCAATCAACTGTAAAATACATGTGACAAAGTTAATATTCTATTTCCACTCTGACAAGATCTCTTTCTACAACAACAAAAATAATGTTTTCAAAAAATTAATGCATCCTGACTAAAAGGGAAAAAAACTAGTTGTGCCCAACTTATCCATTTCAACATGGTGAGGTTGGAAAAGGGAAAACAGTATAGCTTAAGGGTGACCCAAACAGCTAGGTATACAAGCACCTGCTGCAAGCCAATACCTGATTAAAATGTACGGATTGCTCAACTGTAAATCAACCAAAATATGTAAGACAGAGACTATTAACCCAAACAGACAATTTAACATTACGACACGCCAACTGGTGAAGTATCAAGAGCTGAATACAATAACTGTACTTACACGATATGTCAGAGTCGAGAATTTGAACCTTGCTTCTCATGTTTTCAACAGTCACACCTCGGAATAAGTTGTTCCGTATTGATACCCCTTTCAGTTCCAACTCCCGGGATTTCTCTACAAAACAACGGGTTGTGAATGCCGAGGTCACACTGCTTGCGAACACAAATTTTCGTGTCAAATGTAAATTTATTCATCCTAATAATTTAAGCAGAAGAGAAAATGGTTTGAGAACAACTTAATACACAGTTAGCCTCAAAAGGGACAGTTTTTGCAAAGTTAATGTGGCTCTTGACATGATGTTAAAAACTCCAACTGCCCTCTATTGAGAGACTGAAGAGTTTTATGCAGAGTTCCTACAGCATTATTGTGTAAATCATAACAAGCACCCTCCATTAGATACAACTCAATGAGCCTGGTGCAACTACAACAAGATCCCGCTCACTCTTAAATTTCACTGCCATGAGTTTCCAGGATTTAATATTTCATCTTGAATTACTGCTCTCATAAAAAGTAGACTTTTGTACGATTCTTTAATCATTTTCGTCATGCGAAACTGAATACATGAACTCACGATCTGACTCATAGAACGAGAGGTTTCTCTATCTCATGACATTTTTCTTTAAGTTTCCACGCATAGATACTAAGTATTCTAATTTGCCATTTCCCAAATTCTCCATAAGCGATAATCATGTACAGATATTTCCCAATCAAAGTACAGCATCTACAGTCACGTGACTCTGGAAATTGTCCTTCATTTCAATTCGCATAAAAACATCTTTGGAGAGGAACAAAATGTTTGCTAAAATTGTCTTCATAGGCATTTTTGGTGTTAGTAGAGCAGGTCTCGCATAACGATGTCACCAGGTGACGAGACTGTCTCACCCACAAATCGGCTCACCTAGACTTTCCCATTAACATGACAAGGAAATCAACGCCATTTTGTGAGTCCACTCAAAGGTAGTTCGGCAAAGAGACAATTTAGGAGAAAGGGAAGCAGACGAAGTTATGAAAAGCATTAACGGTCTTTTGCCATTGCTTTTTATGCTTGATAATACTAGACAAACTTATGAAAATACCGCATCTGGTTGCATGTCCAAATTTAAGTAAGAAATCGCGTTAGCGTTGGGTCACCACGTAAACATTAGCTAGCCTATAAGCAGTATAAGTACACGTGAACCCTGGTAACCTATAAACAACATAAAATATATACACGACTCCTGGTAACCTATAAACAGTATAAGCAGACCCAACAGCAGACATAAGTACATACCGACACCAGCGGTCACCTCCAATGTAAACTTCATACATTCACTCAGTACAAAACAACCTTGGTCTGGAACCTGAAATAAGTTGCATGTCGACATAAGAAAGGAAATGTACCTAAAGTCTAAACTGTTTTTAGCAAACAGCGAATTTTTGCAAACAATTAAGCTAACAGGAATTATACTTGTCTGACATCCAATTATGAAGGACTGTAGGCACCAACGGTCAGTTGCATGAAACATTCCCAACTGGAAAGGACTCAACAGGTTCCCTACATTACCCGAGTACTTGTAAACATTGTTTACTCACTTATTCTATATTTCTGCGCCACTTAATCCTTATGAGCTGCATATTTACTCATGATATTTTCTAATAATATATCTGAAAACCAATCTCAAATTTCAATGCAAATAAGTAAGGATATACACCTTAAATGATTGGCAGTACATGAAGAGATCCTTGTTTAATTTCAATAGTATTTAGAATTCAATGTAGAGTTTACTCTAAGTGTGTGTACCAAAGCTAAAACTTGAGGTAGCAATGACTGCAGAAGACAAATTAGCAGAAGAAAGGGAAATCAGTGTGTGTGCACAAAGTTTACAAACAGGCTTTTTACGAGCTACATGTTGTGTGTAAACTTCATGTTAATCAGACAAAAATGCAACCTGTAGAATCAATGCGTACAAAAAAAACAAAACAAGAACATCTTAACAGAGCAGCAGATTTGGGGAAATTTTATTTCAGCAAGTAATAAGATTGTTGCTATGCATCCATTTTGGATTGATGCATCTTGGGAACTAATGGTTTTCAAATTCCTATGTGCAAAGCTCATGCTATTCAAACAGCAAGGAAATAAATTTACAAGTTAAACTTGGACCTCATAAGGAGACTTTCACACGATTTTTCAATATTTTTCAAAGAGGAATGAGGGCCCTGAACTTGCTCTTGGAGCAAAAAGTCACTGTGGGAGAGCCCATTTAAAGCCATGCTTTTCAAGAACAATTTGACTTTAACAGACCAATAAGGGATCCAGGGGCATTTTGTAATAGGACGATCTTGTTCCCCCTATGTCATGTAAGCACTTACATTCCCACGAGTGAAAAAAGTACACACACTCAGTGCCATGCCTGATCATTTAACTGGCATGCTAACACCTCGATCACAAACAAACTTACAGACTACAACAACTAGAATGTGGTTTATCCCACTTTGTCATAAAACTGTGCTAAGCATAACAAAATAAGTACCTACCCGCCAATTGAATCGCACAGACATAATGTTTCCTGGGCTGGTGACTGATTGAGGCATTCCATACAATGTACCATTGACAATGGTCAAGTTGGCCAATAGTCTGTCCGGGTTATTTTGGATGAAATCTCTTCCAATATCATAGACTTCCAGATAACCCTCTGCTTGTGGGCTGATGTCCATCAAAAGGACGTGCAATGTGATCACCTGACCACTGGGTGCTCTGAACTCCTGCAGGATAACAATACAGTGTGTTTCCACAGTTACTATGCAAAAATCATTATAGCTATGCTCAGTTTGTGTCAGCAGTGCAGGTACTACCACCAGTCCATTTTGGCAACCTTGACATCATTCCAAGGTCAACTGAGATATCAAGGTATCACTTAAATGGGAAAGTGATGTTGGCTCAACATAAAACCATATATTAATAAAGCATAAAAATAGGGTCACCCAGAGACAAATGCATACTGTATACATGGTACTTACAGTTTTTAGTCCAAAACTGAATTAAGATCTTGGAATCAACAAATCTTGTCGAGTAGAAGCAGCCAATCAACTAGACGTATACGACTGAACATCGTTTTAGAAGCTAACATGTTCCGAGTTTCGCTACTGTAACCTAATCCTACATTGAACCCAATGTCATTGAAAACATCATCATTCTACGCGTCAATCAAAAAAGGGAAAGCAATTTATCGGTCTTTAGAGCCATCCTGTACTTTGCATTAACAATATATTGGCATCGTTGACTCTATTAGTTCCACTAGAACACTAGCCGTAGAACATACAACGTTTGAGATACTGATCACCAAGGTATTTCAGTGACAGAGGAGAGAGATGCGGACACTGCAAGTCATGAAATTTAACAGATTCTGCACTATACAAAAATTCCACTTTATAAATTAATCCAAGGTTTTATCTCCTAACCAAGGGATCGCTAAAAGTTATGTTTGAGAAACTTGATTTTAGTAGGTGAACAATATGTTTAGTGGGTGTTGTCACCCACAGCTTGTGAGGCATGAAACAACACTCCAGCCAAAGCCAAACTCCTGAAGCACCAACCTAATGTGGGATGACTTGGATAGAAAAACCTGCCACGAGTTCACCAAAACTTCATAAATTCACTGCAACTGCTATCCAAGTCATGGCACTACCTTGTAAGTGAACCATTCCAATGTTAATGGCTGACAGTTTAAACTCCAACTACATTGAATCATGTGATTGACATTGGATAATAAGCTTAAAGTATGAATGACAAAATATTTTAATAACTTGACTTTTGAATTCTTTTTGAAAATTTAAACAAAAAAGGTTGAGAACAGAAATCGAGAAAAAAACACACTCCACTCTAACCACAAAAGTTGTGTTTATCTGCGATTACTGCTTGAGTAAGATTTTGAACTTTGTAATACAATTTCTCTAGAAAGATTCTACTGATTCTAAAAAAGTAAAATCTCTCCACATCAGAACAATGCTTTGGATTTTCTTGTTGGAGCTTTCGTTACCTTTTGCATCTGATTTAAAATCAAGAGACACACTATTTTACGCCAAGTTCTAAATACTGCATGTACTGTTCCAGATAATTGACTCAAGCACTGAAAAAACGCAGACAAACCTTTGAGACTTTATCCCTGTCAAAGTACTTTTGAAAAACATTTGGTCACATGACCCCAAGAATAGCACAGTGCCGGGAATAACATGTCATAGTAGATTTGTTTCTACTCCTTGTATCAGAAATTGTATACTCCTATGGATTGACAGTTGCTGGTTACTTTGATACGTGACGATGAACACAGCACTTTAATTAGGGGTACAGGGATCTTTAAAGTAATTGTCAATCTATGTGTCTGAATTTTTTCACATTTCACAAAAAAATCCTTAAAATTCCAATATCGACACAAACTTTATGAGTCTTCAATGAGTGAAAAATATCAATTCATACCTTAAAACATTGGGCGATTGCTAATAATCCCCCGACTGCTATGTTTTTGTAATTTCTCATAGTTTTTGCACTGAACATACATTTCTAAACCCCCTAGACTATTTAGAACTTTTGTATTCCTATTGTCAATTTGCAGGGTCAGCCATGTTATTTATCATCAAACAAAAGAACGTGGCCAACATGCAATGCTGTATGGTGGACAACCATCATAAAACACCTATGAAATGATCACCTGTGAACACGGCGACGTCTGGGAGGGTAACCCATGTATGACCATGGGAAATATGTGCTTTTCATTAATGACTGATGACCTTTGACAGAAGGTGAACTTCTTTTCTACCAAAAATGACTCAAAAGAGTAAGGAACCATCCTCATGTGGACACCATCGCCACCGTTGTGCTCGATGACTGAGTTGGTAATGAAGACACGGCCCAATTGAGACTTGACTAACATACCGTGACCTGCAAATGAATATGCAAACTGTGATACCCTGACAACGGTCTGGCTTCTACAACCAAATACACATTAAAAACCGCAAAAGTCAGTGAAAAGGCGATGGTCAGATACGTCACATCTCTAGGCCTACTGCCTTCACAGAAGCATAGCTCAACTATCACCTCCAATCGATAATCTTTGTATACTTAACCAAAAGATCTAGTAAAACCCTTATCTNATTGTCAATCTATGTGTCTGAATTTTTTCACATTTCACCAAAAAATCCTTAAAATTCCAATATCGACACAAACTTTACGAGTCTTCAATGAGTGAAAAATATCAATTCATACCTTAAAACATTGGGCGATTGCTAATAATCCCCCGACTGCTATGTTTTTGTAATTTCTCATAGTTTTTGCACTGAACATACATTTCTAAACCCCCTAAACTATTTAGAACTTTTGTATTCCTATTGTCAATTTGCAGGGTCAGCCATGTTATTTATCATCAAACAAAAGAAAGTGGCCAACATGTAATGCTGTATGGTGGACAACCATCATAAAACACCTATGAAATGATCACCTGTGAACACGGCGACGTCTGGGAGGGTAACCCATGTATGACCATGGGAAATATGTGCTTTTCATTGATGACTGATGACCTTTGACAGAAGGTGAACTTCTTTTCTACCAAAAATGACTCAAAAGAGTAAGGAACCATCCTCATGTGGACACCATCGCCACCGTTGTGCTCGATGACTGAGTTGGTAATGAAGACACGGCCCAATTGAGACTTGATTAACATACCGTGACCTGCAAATGAATATGCAAACTGTGATACCCTGACAACGGTCTGGCTTCTACAACCAAATACACATTAAAAACCGCAAAAGTCAGTGAAAAGGCGATGGTCAGATACGTCACATCTCTAGGCCTACTGCCTTCACAGAAGCATAGCTCAACTATCACCTCCAATCGATAATCTTTGTATACTTAACCAAAAGATCTAGTAAAACCCTTATCTAGTATTGTCAAATAGGTCCCTGATTCTTCCCTGAAAGCACACCATTGTCAAACAAGAAACTTATCGTGTTTGAAAATATGCCAGTTGCAAATTCATGCGATTTCACATTGAAGTAATGGAAGCCTGTTAAACTCCATAGTTCACAAGTAATACTTGTTGATGGTTTTAAGCTAATTTCAAAATACAGATTTTGCAAGATTTAATTGAGACCTACCTCTGTTGTGGGATATATAGACGTCATCCATACGTAGCGTGCCGTTGATCTCGGAAAAATTCATCCCGTGATATGCACTGTATTGAACGCGGACGTCCTTCATGTACGGTGGATAGGGACTCGCGGTTAGTGATGCCACAGGCCGTCGTAAGAAATCAACACCACCATACTCTGTAATAAGCAAGAATAAAGTATAAAAACAGGCACTAGACTCTTCTCTATCACGGAGGTAAAAAATGCAATGCATTACAACATATTGCGCAATCAGCACACATATTTGCCCTTTTTGCCAATTTCTTGGTGTCAGCATTGCAACTTCAATTAGGATGTGAGATAGTGACTAGTACAACTGCAGGACAAGTACTTATCACAAATGTTGCATTGTGGGTAAATACCTTAGAATGAAAGCAGTGCTGTGGTATTTCAGGATGGGCTTATCGAGGGCAGATACCTTGTACAGATGTTTTTTTTTTTGCTTTTGTTTGTATGTCATTTTTATACTAGCCATTTTTTTCTAAATTTAGAACTATAGCTCAGATACAACACAATACAATACAATACAATTTTCACACTTCAGATTCATATAGGGAAACTACATGTAAGAGACACTACAACCTACCAATGTCTATGTATTCCATTTTAGACATGGATACATTGATAACGAGGCCGCCTATGTTGCCAATTTCTGTTGTAGCATTGTAAAAGTTGATACCATGCCAATGGCTCTTGGCAAAATCTGGATATAGTCGATCTTCACAGCGAATGTAAACAGTTCGTTGTTTTTCTGAAAGTAACAAGAAATGTGTTCTGAAAACTTTGATTTAAAGCATGTGACTTACACACATTGTTTTTAGTTTCCTTGGTTTCGCAGCACTTCATAGGAATTTGGTAATAGTAAAACATTCAAATATTACCTCAGGACGAAATTCTTGATCTCTCCAGTTAAAAACGTATTAAACCAGCAACTGCTACAGTTATAAAAAACATGAATTTGACTTACGACCAAAACTTCTTCAAATTGTCGCATTGATTAAATTCCAATAGCATCCACAGGAGCAAAATGACAATTATTATAACTACCATTCTGATTTAACACACCAAGTAACTTGTTATCAACCATAAGTTCTTGAACTGCAACACACTGAAAGGTTGATTACAAAATCCACTTGACATTACCCTCATATTCTCTTGCATAGAACAGCCACAACACATCCTCAAGTTCAAATGTTTTAATGTATACGGTTCAAATAATGGAAGTTAAAATTTAGATAAGATTTCAGTGCTGAATGTCAACATCAAATTTGACAGATAATCTTGTAACGACAAGCACTGGTGATAAAGATTAACAAAAAAAATTAATAACATTAGCCTGACCTGGATTGGTGACCGCAAGGTCAGTCACTTGACTTTTGTGCGTGCAAAAACAAGTGTTATCTGATAATAAGATTATTTCTTTATCAAACAAGCAGTTTTTCAACAGGTTTATAAATTCAAATACAAAACGGATCTGAGAGATATTTGAAGCCTGAACTCATTTACAACCTCAAATGTACACGGCAGCCTTTTCTCAATTTGATAAAAAGTTCAGCAGACATTTAAAACAGATCTAGTCGGTGAATGTGACCATAATGACTGGTGCAGTTCACTTGTGTGATCTGTTGTTACTTAGTTTGACACACAAAGAAGAAGACAATTATGAACAACAGTTAATGGCCATGCATGAAAGTCACAGTTACTCTGTAGTAACAATTAACTCTGCTGTTTTGCTTGATTAGATGCAAAAAAAACACAAATGCGTTATCTTGAATGCAATGTTTTTTTGGAAGAAGAGCAATGCAGGGCACTGGATATGCATCGCAAATGGCTAAGACATAAGGGTCCATTTTTCAACATAATGTATAATACGAGTGCCTAAAAATCATTTATTTCCGTCTTTTCATGGTCATTTTATCAGACCTTCAATTGATAAAAGTACTGCAATATGCCGCTCATCCTAGAATAACAAGTAAACAGCTACTTCTAATTTTCAAACTGAACTTTCAAAAATAAAATTGAAACGTACCGCAACAAAACTGAACGTGGGTCCACTAGACTGCAGTGTTTGGAAATGTAGGACAAACATGTCAAAATATGGATATTGCATTGGTACTTAATACCCACTTTGGCCTACACATATTTGAATTTCTGTGCAAATTTATCACTTGTTATTGTTACCTATATTACCATAATGTAAAAATTTGAAAAATTACTCACTACAAATATCCCATCCAATCTTCAAGCTGTTACTCCCTGGACAGTTAAACATGTCTGTTTCTGTGCCATTGCAACGAGGCTCCGGAAAGGCCATGTGATATTGATAAAGGGTCTCATTGTCAGCAGTGAAGTTAAAACTGAAGTTTCCTGACCGGAAACCCAAATGATGACAAACGACATTGGAATCTTCCTGTGTCCAGCTGTAAATTTTGGAAACATAAAACTATAAGAACATGTTACATATCAGCTACAGATGCAAATTGCCAGGATGTTCCTACCTTAGAATTATGGGGATATCATAGCTCCTCACATTTTAAAAGCAAGATTCGAGTTGCACTCCTAAAACATACACTTCAAAGATCATTGAATATGGCGATGATCGCGAATGGAGCCTGGCATTAAGGCAGAAATCAAAGCAAACACAGGCTATAATTGCCACAGGTGGCACTGCAGTAGCCAAATCCTTCTGAAATCAATGTCAGTCATTTTCATCTCAATATGGAATGCTTACGCACCAAATTTTATGAATCTCTAGCTAGAAACTAAAAAACAAGAAACAAAGTAGCATTGTATAGAAAAAAACTGCAGGGCAAAACAACAATGTGGTAAACCTACACTTAGTTTAAAATTTTCAGGGTCGCCGCTCCCTGTGCTATACATATACAAGTAGCCTCCTTCCATTCCGAGCCCTCTGGTACTCACTTTTTAAAGTCAGTGCACACTGATCTCCACCTATCCTTGTACTTGAACTGCAGTCTTCCCTCCAACACATTGCTGTTATTCAGCCCTGCAACCAAACGGATGTTTCCTGGCACCAGTTTGTTTGGCTGAGCACTGCTGGGCTCAGAAGGATCTTTAGTGAACTTGATCCTGTTACCTGCGGAACCCTGCGACAGCAATAAAGTACATGACTTAATACAGTTACCACTTTGAACTTAGTGTAGAAATAGCAGGTTTCCCGAGGAGTTATGTCACCACATCCTTGATCACCATGGCTACAGAAAACAAAATGTGAAAACTTGGAAACTTTGTAAAACAATAAGGCATTGTACACACCATGTACAATATCAGATAAACCAAATATATACTGTTTCCAGAAATCTCTATGGATGCACATGATTGGGACACAGATGGACACCAATCCTCATACTTTATTTCAGCTTAGGGTCCCTAGTAAATTCCGTTTCATTTTTGTTTTCTAGAGTAAGCATTGCTGTTCATGTTTTATCATAAATAATCTTTTACAAGACTTTTTCTTAAAGTTTATTCAGTTCTAAATGTTCAGGCAACAATGGTAGAAGAAAATAATTTTGCTGAGTTGAAAAAATTTTAACCCCCTTATTTTCACCCACCACCCAAGAAAAACAATGTGAAAATACTTAGTTCTGCACATGGACAGGGGTCCTGGGTTCCTCTACTCCAATAAAACATTGACAGTTGAGTGATGCCCTGAATATAAATGTAATCCCTGTTTAAATTTCCTCTCCCAAGTTTTTTCTTTGCACACAGCTCCTAGATCTATACCAAACTGCACCAAGTCCTGACAAAAACTTACGAAAGAGAATTTGCACAAATTCTTTTGTACAAAAGTGATCATTGTTGTTCATTCACGCAAGGTTTTGACTGATAACCTGATAACAATGCATCCTGATATGTAAACAACTGGATGCAAACAAAGCAATCAATCATGTTTGCTTAAGTCTATATATCTATAGGAGTAAAACAGTGCTATCTACGAATTCTTGGGGGTTACACTTGTGTCGTGATCTCTGACATAGCTAACCAAGACCAGCTTTCATAGAGCTAGCCACGCCAAGAGAGGGCAGCACAGATGGGGGCTAGTTTCTCTTAGTAAAGAACTAGAACTCCTGATCAGAAAGCCACAAACAACTGATACAATAATATTGACTTAAAATAAAAAATCCATTGTATTGTGTTCAGTTCAATTGTACTCTAGTCACGTTCATGACATGTCTAGGACAGGTGATCCATGCATATCATGCCATACTCAGCCCAAGCCCAGGACAATGTCAAGAAGACTCAGGACTGACCTACAAAGTAAATGTGCTAGTAATATCCTCAGTTGTAAATGGAAGACATTTAAGTTTGTAAAAATGTTTATCAATAAGGAAATGCCAAAAGGATAGCGTCTTTTAGACAGTGCTGTCGTCTTCACCGAGCCAGAACCGCGACTATGTTCGAGTTCCCTTTCATAAGTGTCGGTGGTGACGCCTGTTGGCTGCGCCAATGTTTTAACAGGTGTTCGTGTCATTTAGGGTGAGGAAAAAAACACTTTAATTTCAACGCTGTAACTAGTTCTTTAAACAAACCATACTTTCGGCTTACCTTCGCGATAAGAGTTCCATTTACAACCAACTTGATGCCCGGCTTGAATCGAACTTCAACGCCCGGTTCGATAGTCAGTTTTGCCCCCTTCGCCACCTCAATGTCTTTCGTAATTACAAACGGACTGCCGGACAGTCGAAAGGTTTTGTCTTCTCTGTATATTCCACCGTTTTCGGCTCGTGAACTCCATGTCGCCGATAAAATGAATAAGCACACGCAAAACGTCTTTAAATGTCCACAACCAGCCATGATGGATTCAAACGGTGATGATCAATTTTGTCTAGTTGACCATTCACATCATATTAAAAGGAATCAAGGTCACAGTTCCTCTAATGCCTTTGGTGTAGCTCCCAATACTCTCTAGTTACCCCCAGGTGGTCTTTAGTGACAGCAAACCACGGTTATGACGAGAAAAGTTCCAAAATTTGTCATCAACGGTCATAGTGCACCTGTAGTCACGTGACCCTGTTGTGTATTACAGGTAAGCAAAGTAGGTCAAACGACCACACAGTTATTTTTAGTGCATGTTTCCAGTCACGGTCCAGACAGTATGTCGACTTCAGTCAAAATTAAAAATGGATTTTACATAAAACGTATCCAACACTACAAATTTAATCTTTTAAGAGAGAGCCCCGGCCGTAAAGATTCGTATTTTCATTCTGCCCTCAAGTGAAAGAGTGTCGGACGTGGGAGAGAGATGACTCATCGTTGATCAGTCAACTGCATAGTTGAAATGACAGGTACTAAAATATGACATGACCTGAACGAATATGATGACCGTTCGGCGGAGTCAGGAAGACCGTGGAACTGAGGTCATAGTCAATGAGCCTCAGTGGACATCCACATTTTGGGGGCGGAATAAAATTTTTATTCTCAATTTCATGCGATGACATGAGTCAGTCATTCAACAATAAGCCACACGGTTCAGGGCGTTGGCGAAAACTCGATGACACTGAGGTATAGCAGCGACACACGTCCCGTTCCTAAGTGATGGTCTCGTACAGTTAAAGTTCAGATCCGTCCACGCAAACTTGTAAAGCATGAATGGCAAGTTAAGTCTGTAATCTCGATGCCTTAACCCTTGGCGGCATTCCTGTTTTTTGAAAAACTCAAAAACTGCAAAGTCCCATTATTCAATTTCAGTAAACAACAATCACAACGAAGAAGATTTATCAAGCTACAGACCACTTTCAATACTTGCCGCTTCTCACTGACATTTTTCGAAACATTTGTACACGAAAAATTAATGTTCTCACGGTTCAGTTTAGTCACCCGTGAGTACACCATTTTCGTCAGTGCCATAAGCACACCACTCCGGACTACTTGCGTCTAGAGCTTACACTTAGACAAAGATATCAAAGTACACATTTCGACAAAAAGCCACTCTAACAATTTTCTTGACTTATCGAAAGCCTTTAACACTGTTGATGGTATGTAAAGTACAAGAATTAGCCAATACGGCATTTAAAAAAATCGAGTTAACTGATTTATTAGCTCCAGTCTGGCGGAAACTAATGTTTTAATGTATCATGTTTTGCCACTTATTTCCTCTTCCTCTTATGTTACTAATTTATAAAAATATCTAGAAAACCTTAGATTTCAATTCCAAGCCAGAAGAAAGCCCTAGAACTTTGTGTTTTCTCAGTAATCTAACATTAATTGGGTCACATAATAATGAGCCAACCTTAGAAAAAAGAAAGGAACATTAAATCAAACCAAAACAACGGTATCAATAACAAAATCAACTTTTGTTTGATATAAATGTTAAAAATGAAGTTTCAAAAGCGCGGACCAGAGTACAGTTTTCTAAATCATCATTTCATTTTCGTTTTAAACAACTTTTGATTTTTTTACGAAAATCATATAAGTTCTATTTTTGATAGCTCCTTCTGCAAAAATGGAAATTTTAAGAACAAGTTCTAGCAGCATTTTGGAGAACAGTGCACAAAGCATATTATTTCAAAGTTTCATATGAACTTCAATGAGATTTGATGTTCCAAAATTAGCCAAATTTGTACATTTTTCCAGGGTCCTCGGTACATAACCTTAACGATGTTGTGTGCTAATGTACCCCGGCGACACGTCTGATTGCCTCGGTCCAAAGAAAATATCCGAATTCATTAACGACCAGATATCTTTCCTCAACGACTGGCTATTTGTCAGTTGAAATACAAAATTCTTCAAAATCTTGCATATCCTTTTTCAACCCACTCACAATAACATTTTACAGTACAAGCATGCCGCAAATCTACATGAACATCAAGAACCATTTCTGTTTTCTTTGTACTATTTTGAGACTCCACCTTGTCTTCGAACAAACATTTAGGTACAAAAATAATGAACAATAAAATAGTCAAGTCATGTGGAGCTCTTTCTTGCATAAAATGTTGTTCACTACAGTGTATCCTATTTTTACTTTACAATCCACTTATCCTAACACTTGACTGATTTGGTTACCACCTGGGGTTTCAATAAGTGCCGTCGCCTCAAAGTACTACAGTGGAAAGAAATCAGGCATATACATGTAGGTAATTCCCAAATTTACGTACACACTGGAACGCTTTTTAAAGAGCTTCTTTATCTCGAGGATCTAGATACTGTCTCGTTCGTTATAAATCACCCAATAAAATTTTACCTCATTACTTCAATGACTTAACGTTGCCTATCGCGCAAATGAACCCAAGAACAATCCAAATACCAGCGCACCCAAATGTCCTTACTTTCCATCACTCGCCCTATCATTTCCAGTCCTGAAGACAATACCAAAAGTCCACTCCAAGCTCATGGTCCTCTCCTCATCAACGAACATTACATACCTTGGATCATTTTGTCTGAAATCACATTTCATTCCCCTACTTTTTTCTCAACTGCCACAAAATACATCATTGAAACACAGAAAATCCCACCATTTCACACTGCTCTGTACGTTATTAGAACAAGTGATATTGATGTCATTTTCTTTATATTCTGACGTGTGTTTAAGCTAACTGCTCTACAACGTATATACACGTTTTGGTAATTAATGCCCTGTCTTCAAGCATTATGTTTGTGATTTTGTTCTTTTCTTACAATCTGTATTATAGTACACATTATTCAGTATTATATTGTAATATTTTAGCTAATTTTGTACATGATACATGTAAGATATAACAATGTTAAGTTTATGTTTTAATATTTTAAGGTGGCTCGTGGTGGCTTTATAAGTCTTCCAAGGAGTCTCCTAAAACTACGGTATTCAACTGTCTCTATTCTACATGTAATTTATGATATTCAAATAAATGTCTCTCTCGTGATCGCTTGTTGTCCATGACCACAAAAAGAATTGTGTTACACGAGGATAAAACACTATTTTGTAGGTTAATTTTGATTTATGAGTTAATTCTGTATCCATAGTAACCGTAATCAAAGCAGACAGTTTGACAGTGTACGTCATACATGAATATTATTTAGGTCTGATTGATAAGATTTCACTGACACATTTTTCATGTCACTGAACATGGACGTGACGGGCCGGTGTACGATCTAACGTTGGGACACAGCTCAGGAGAACTGAGCGATTTATAACGTTTGTGCATTGAAGTAGACAGATCATAAAATCATCATTAAGGCAGTCATGAAACATTTGCTTTCTGCTCCCATGCTTTTGCGCGTTCTTCAGGTCTTGCTTAGTGCTAGTGTCTGGAGTCTACGGAAAGCAGCCCATGTCTAAGACCTTGTCCCCCACTCAAATTCCTGGATCCGTCTCTGGGCACGCAATGTAACTGACCTGGGAACCCGTCATCATGTCAATAACATAGCTGCATAATACATACATCTTTACAAAATGTTTAATACAAATTCCTGTCATCGAAAAGTTCAAGCCATTAGAAATCACATTTGTGTGTCGGCAATGATAATCCGTACCTAAATTAATAAACATAGCTGGACTTTTTCATTATTTTGTAAAATATGTGAAAACGCGTCCAAGCTGTATCTGACAGGTCTTTACTAATAAAAATGCATGCACACTCGGTAATTTGGTATCTAATTTTATCAAGGCCATTTTAACAGTTGGACTCCTGGCAAAGAAATTCTCTTGGGGTCTTACAAAAACATCTGTTATGATAACAACAAAAGAAAATCGTGAAAATGATCGATAAAAAGAAAATTGACATGCCCATTTATTCAGTGTTAAAAACCGGGCGATCGCCGCACAAATAAAAAAGTTCATGTTAAATCAACGTTTCGTATATTCAGACCAGGTCAATTTTGAAGTTGCTTGTCACGGCAGGTTAATTTCAGTTATCAACTTGAATGCAGTATGGGCTGTCAAGGAGTAACTATGGCCCCGGGCAGCAGGGGAAGCGTCAAATATATCGAGAATCCCATGCCATAAAATAACCGATCGAATTTCAGTAGTCAGTTTAGAATGAGCAGTGACCTTACTAATGATATGGAGCGACTACAAGTTGCTACAATGAAATATCTGACGTGCGCCGGCCGCCGGTGGCCGCAATCTGTCCTGCAGCCTGATCGACTGAGAACCCTGGGACCTGCTCAGTCATTATTACTTGAACATTGTCGAACACTATTTTGCTGATCGAATTCATGGATCTGCGACTGCATAATTGTGTTCTTTAATTGGCCCACACATATCCTACCACATCTAGGCCTAAGCGGTGCCAACTGGTGGAAGGTGTCCAAGACTGGTGATAAGGATTATAGTTGTCTACATAGGCTGATTTGAGTGTTGTGTTGAAGTCTTATCAGCGTTAGTCAATATCTACGATTTACACACCTTTATAGGCATGACTACACGTAATTTTAACACTGTGGGCTGATTTTCATTGGCCTGCTACTAGACAGAAAATGAATTTACGGACTGGGTAGACAGACGACATCCCAACCCGACTTGTCCACGTGATCTTACATGATCCGGACGACAAAGCCGCGTTGTTTACCGTCCACATGTACAATAGAACGGGAGCTGGGAAAGGAATGCGCATGTGCCTTGGAGCAAAGAGAGTTTGACCTAGATTGAGAGGTTGGCTATTCCCAGGTGGGCTGAGGGCCTGTCTTACTCTGTTACTCTCCTGCTTTGAAATCAAAGCTTGCCAGCTTTGTCAGAGTACTTTCGTAAGGATCTGGATTTAGACGTGTACAACTACAGGTACGCAAGTGTGACGAGTCATTTGTGAACGTGACCCTGTGTCAAATTTGGCTGACACTATAACTGTTATACAATGTATTCTTTGTGCGTTAGCCATTAACTTACAGGTAAACAGAGGTCAACGCGGGCTCTCTAAGTTCAGTTTGATTTTAGCCATAAGCCTAGCTATCGCAAACAACGTTTAATATCCATTACTAGAGAAAGGCTTCAAACGAGAATGGTTTCGGCCAACACTTATCCCGAGTTTTGAGGACGTCGTAATCTGATTCTAGGATTTAGGGCTATTTGCCAGCTCGGCATGTAGGCCTACAGGTACGGATTTTACAACCGGGGTTTTCAGTGCTAACTTCAATATTCGTAACACCTCGGTAGGCATACTCCGAAACCGATAATTTGAAATGTATGCAGTAAAAACTGTGTATCACTTTGGTTCTATCTCCGACACCGAGTTTGATTTCTAATCATCCTCAAATGACCGTCTGTCAAATCATACGTCATTTCTTCAGAACAATGTTGCCCTGGCGAGTCACCCATTAATTAACGGTATTTTAGGGTGCAGTGCCTGTACCAACGTATCAGAAGTTGGCATCCGGGACCTTCATCTATGACATATGCATAGTCATCAGTGTTTTTCATTTTTTGTAATTGGAAAACTAGAGACTGCAAAAATTCATTGTGGGTTATTCTTCTTTTGAATTATGTTGGGTGAAGTATACTCAGGGTTGAAAAAGGGTACTTAAAAACGTAAAACCAAACACTGGTAGTCTGCTCAAATATAACCACGACCCCCAGCATTTTTCTCAATGTACAAATAAGAGTGGTTGGCTTAATACTATGAGCATAATTTATATGGGACGTTTTGCTGAATGAGATAAAAAAGGAGAATTGACATGATCGTTGTCATAGTTACAAATTTTAAACATGGCACTCAATTTCAACGAATATGTTCACCATTTAAAACTCTGGTGCAGTCGTATTGTATCGGTTTTTGCGCGAGTTCTAGGCTCTTGTCTCCGCAGACATACAGGGCCACAGAAGTACTACGTTCCTCATAATTTATTATTCAACATGCGCGCACCCAGGGGGGGGGGGNAAAACGTGACAAAAAGTCCATTGAAAAGGCACAGACACAGTTTTTGTTAGTCCTCCCGCTTTTTTGTCAGCAAAAGGTTCACATCGCCGGAAATTCGAGCACCCCATATTAAAGGCTGGGTGCGCGCATGTTCTATATCAGTTTATTTTATACGTTTGGGGGTAGTGCAGTTCAGTTTCATAGAAGTGAGTTCGGTTTTATTTCAGAGACCAACACAAACAAGATGGCAGAAATAGACATGAAACTTATTTATATCATAGCCGGATGCGTTGGTGCAGGAGCTTTTCTGGTAATCCTCATTTGCGTGTGCTTCTGCTTGTATAAAAGGAAGAGACGACGAGACAAAGAGCTTGGATTGTACACCAACTATCAACGTTCATCGCTGCGTTCAAACCACTCGCGGACCAGCCGTTCCAGTAGAGATACGCTAGACGACTTGGACGACGTTGGATCAGGAACCCGGCATAACATTGTGAAGAACGCTGCCCGTCCTCCGACGCTGTCCGTCACAGACGGTTCCAGTTCCTCCGGAGACGGGGCGCAACAATCGACCAATCGAGTGCCGGAGACGAGGACCGTACCTAATCCTCATAAAACACAGCAAAGATCTGTTAGCGAAAGTGACGGACAACCAAGGAAATACGGTGCATTGAAGGTTATATCGAAGTTGAAAGGGAGCAGGGAATCTTTGGATACGTTTTCCTCCATTACTTGTACGTCAGAGAAACCTCGTAGTTCCATGGCTAGTGCCGGTAGACAATCGTCGATCGAGGAGCTCTCCTCGATGCTGGATAAACCGCAGTATGCCAATGTTAAAGACAGTATTCAGCTCAAACCATCCACATTCTACACGCCACCTGACCGACTCAAGGGTTTGGCAATACCCGATGAAGTTCCCACGGCAGCAACATACGCCCCTGTAGGGAGCAATGGAGAGGACAGGACCCATTTGCCCAACCCCAAAATGACAATACCACCGAGGCCTCCAAAGATAGGTCAGAAGGCAGCACCGTCTCAATCGAACCGTAATGAAGGACACGTGGGCCAAGTAGAAACGGACATTGACGACTATAGTCCAAAAAGTCAAATTAAACAGAATCTGATGGTGACTAATTTGTGAGTGGCGCAATAATAGCTGGTTAAAGAGAAGTGCTTTGAATGGAAACAGAACACTTTGACAGAAAGGTTTTTTAATGATTAATATATTGGTTATATTTTTAACTATATACAAACAATTTATACTTTGTCATGATCTCTTATTTTTTACATGAAGATCTGTGACTATTTACATTAAAGTGCTTAAAATCACCAATTTCACATCAATGACACAAAAACAACCCACCAGTGGATCAGCTGTGAAATTAGAACACTTGCAAACACAATCTGACGAGATGTTAATTAGCCGATTTCCAGTTCCAAGCATTTACTGGTCAATACATACCACATAAATTTGGGACAGCCAATTACAGCACTTGTCATGGTACATTAAGTTTAGTGAGAAAAGTCGTCAGATATTGATGGCCATTTCCATTTGGTTTATGGTATAAGGAAATAGCAAGGCATTGCGTTTGTGGTGGCTGTGAAAATTTAGTATTTGTCCACGCCGTGGCTCTCTTCACTTTTCTGGGGAACATTGGAGAAGCCGGCCTCCCGTTCAGTAACGCTAGGACCTCGCTAAAAAGCAAGACTTCGCGAGATTACGTGAGATATTGCCGTGCATTTTAAATAAGAACACATGACTTTGACTAGGTTTTAGCTAGGTCCTGGCGTAGGTCCTTGCGTCTACTGAACGCACGCCTGGATATGGCTCAAATTTGTACAAGAAACTTGCCAATTGGTGGACATGACACACTGCTGCTGGGTAGTTCATAGGTCACACTAATGTCCCTGGAGCTAAGAAACTTTTAATTAAAGTCGCCTTAACTTCTTTTGGTACATTGAATTCCTGATTGGGATAGGCAGTACAATGTAGTCACTTGTCAAAACAAGGTATATGGTGGTTTAAAGCACTTTAACGACATGGCTGAAATTGCAGCTCTATAATAGCCATTCATAAGAACAGAAAATAGTATAATTACAGACACAATTTTTATACAAAATTTTTTTAAAATTTTTAGAAAAAAAATCGATTGGGCTGTATCATTTGACTGAGCTAAGAATATATAATCGTCAAATAGCAGCCTCAAATCAACTAATTACCTATATCAACTGAAGCAAAATGTTCAAATTGAGATGTAACTTACAGGTGCCAAAATTCAAAACCACACGCTCACTGTCACCCTAATCCTAAGCCATTGCACTAAATATCAAAAAACATTTTTTGTCAGTCCAGCTACCTTAAATGTTACAAAACGGATTTGGGAATCATTCCCTAGCATCTGAATATATTACATGAGCACACACTCTCAACAGTTTACACTGGTAGTGAACGATGTGCCACCATGTTGGGCAGGCGATTTGTCCGAGACCACTACTTCATTTTTTCATGCAGTCGCAGGATGATCAAACACACTGTGTGGGGCGTATGTTATGAATGCCATGAACTTAGCACTGCAGCTGAAACTTTAGCACACAATCCTGTGTGATCTGTGCTACAAGTAACCAAGTGATTCAGTTTAGAACTTACATGGGTATCCACCATGTCATTGGTGAAACTATTCTATTTGGCTTCCACAATACACCTTCTCTATAACTTGCAGTCACCCCATAAATGAGCTCCAACCACCCCTAAACCGATACTTCAGTGTTTCTTCATTTTCGGCAAAACCGAAACGAAAACAAAAGGATCAATCGATACAAAAACAAACTTATGAAATCAGACCCAACTCGAACTTTCAGACCACCAAGACTAAGAAATAATGCGTACCAAAACAAAGGAAATTCTTCCTCATGTAACCATGTCTGGAAATACTGCATATCCTGGAACAACTTCATTTACCGGTATTGTTTGTCTACTCCAAAGTAGGATGTGAATTTGTAGACTGTTGTTACCGACTGAGTTTGGTTTCCACAAAACAGAATCTCGTAAGAGGTCAGAAAATACAACCTAAAACGCCCCACACAACACATCTTGCTATCCTGCGTACAAAGGGCTGTGATATGATGCACCAACATACAGTAACAAAAAATTTAGGTACAAAATATTGAATGAGCCGGAACGATGCGTGTGCATTGAACTGTTGCCAAACAAAATGTACACAAGCATGCAGGGAATAGAACCCTATTACATATCAACCAATACTTGACAAGATGTAGCCATGAAATTTAACATTTGAGTACAAAATATAAAAAGTTATATAGTAGTCAGACTCTTAAATTGCACAATAAAGAAGTTCCAAGTTCGTTGGCTTACTGCTTCCGCTGTCATACATCCAACACTTCATTTCGTGGATCCAAGAAACTCCCAAAACACAAGATCGTGCAAGACTTTGCAAGATATTTCCATGCATTATTAGCATAGCATGCGATCACACTAGCTTTATTCACAAAATTCTTAGCTCTACAGAATGCAACCCTGGTTTCACATCACGCATGCTATTAATAGAATGAAGAAACATGCCACTTCACATGTTCGCTTTCTTGCAGCTGCAGTATGTGCTGCACCGATTAGTAACTTCCTGCTTTTCAACTAACTTCTTCTGGCAGTTTTGGACTCCACTATTTTGCTCTTCAGGCGACGACGCTTAAGGGCCTCCTGTTTCTTTTTCTCGATCTCTTCAGGGGTACACTGTTGGCTGAGGCTTGGTTGAGCTGAAAACAATTGGAACAATTCAGAATGTATCAAGGCACAATCTCACCAACTTAGGGCATAATATGGTAGACAAGCGAAGTTTCATTTTCTAATTTTTTCACAAGATATGTGGCATCAAATTAATGGTCTACCAGGTTCATTCTGTACAACCAAAAAATATTTGGAAAACTGTGGGCACCGAAATTGATGCGATTTTACTGCAACTACCATTTTTAATTGAAAATGAATAAGAATACCCACAAGAAATTGATAGACAGCAGTGATAATAACCTCTAACCCAAACTTCCACCTTCACATTGGAATAAATCAATGAATGAACTCCATTCGGATAACGGGCAGCTTTTTAAAATTATAAACGTGTTAAAAGCTTTTAAATGTGTTCTAGACCGCGCAACCGTTCAGATAAAACTGACATAGCTATTAAGACAAATCTTAAACGCAAGTCAATTTTAAGGTAAAACTTATTAAGTAAGTCTTTAATCCGTTCCAAGGAAATGATCTTAACTTAAGTCTTTGACTACAGTTTTGTGTTGAATATGACGCAACTTTTACAATACTCTGTAACCGTCGTCAAGCCTCAAAAGTAAGCAACAAGTTTTGAAAACTCCTCACAAAATCTGCTAAGCAGATTAGCTTGACCTAAGCTTCAGGAAAGTTCCACGACAACTGTAGGGAAATACCACAAATCAAGAACAGTATCTATTCTGCACACAAAGCATAAGTTTTTACCTGAATTCTGCTTTTACACTCAAGTGAGATGCCAATAAGGCATCAGGAAACAGAACAAGGATTGACTGAAATCACCAAAATGGGGTTTAGCATCCCTTTAAGAAATTGAACAACACAACAAAGACTTGGAATATTTCCATGTACACAAATGGCTGCAATATTCTGACAGCACTTCTCACCTGCACTCTTGGGTTGAGTCACTCCTTTGGTGTCATGAATAGTAGGGACTCTGCCTGGTAAACCATAGACTTTGTCTGCCTGTAGACTGGACACTTTCTGATTCGTACTCTCAACTGAACTGCCAACAGCCATCTTGGACTGTACAGGACAAGGTGCCAGCTTCTTGAACACAAAATTACTGTTTTTCTGCGTCGACGTGGTACAACTGGCAATGACGTTAGAATTGTTTGCATTGGTGGTTTGTGATTTAACAGGGACGACATTTGACTTGATTATACCAGTACATGAAGACAGAGACTGATGAGTCTTATCACTAGCTAAATTGATACGATTTTGGTTTCTGGCAACAGCCCTGGTGACAGGCTTATCAAATGTCTGTGATTTCTGTGAAAGCGATGAAGATCCCAAGCCCTGTAAACTATTAGATTTGTCCTCTTTCCTGGATGGTACAGACAGTGTAGTTGGTTGGCTTGGGCAGACTACATTATCCAGAAAATCATCTGGCTCCAATAACTGAGACAGTACTTCATCCGAAAGACTATTGTCCCAGTCAGGCGTATCATTTCTTTCCGAGCACGTAACAGTACCTAAACTAGGAGCAGTTTTCGACACATCACCAGGCACAATTTTGCCCAAGTTTTGCACACTCTTCGAAGACTTGTGCGACCTCACCAGGCCACTACTGCTGCGTGTAGTCATCACGCTAGCAGTGCTGGTCACTACAGAACTACACGAGCTGTACAGAGCGGGAGCTGGCAATGGTCTCATCTGCAGAACAGTGCGTGCAGAGCAAGTACCATTGGTGGAATTCGATGATTTGTATGATGAGGAAACGTGCACCCGTGTCTGCGTTGATGATTTGGTCAAATGATCTGCTGGCTTGGTATAGACTCCAGCCTTACTTGAAGAGGTCACAAATGTAGCTGCTGGTTTTACTTGAGCTGCTCCATAATTTGAATACTGCTTGGTAGATGGCACTTTGAAGGGCAGTGCTGGTGCCAGAGCCTGTGAACGCCCTGTGGTTAGTTTCCCAGAAGATGAGCTGTTTTGAATCACAGAGGGTTTTGTAGCCGTACACACGTACTCAGGGCTGGACCTGGGCCCTGATGCTGACGAGCTAACCCCCGAGAGACCAGTAAATTTCTTGTTTGAGGCCCCGGCAGAGGTGGTCTTGGGCAGTGGCACAGCGCAGGGACTCTGCATGGCTGGTATCTGGGTGGCCTGGTAGATGAAGGAACTGTCATTGAATAGATCGTCGCCATCGGCCCACGAATCGTCAATGTCTGAGCTGCGACCAGACTCCCTGCCACGAACACTAGTGAACTGCATACTATCTGGCACAGGCCTGGATTCCTGACCGGAAGACTCTTTTCCACTGTCTTCGTTGTCAGAGAATAGTTCAGTCACCGAATTATTGTCTTTGCCCTTGTCAGCCTTACTAGTCGTATCTGAAACTTTATAAAAATCCAGGCTCAGAAATGAAAATGTAGCCTTTCATAAAGTATTTTTAGAAGATCTCTGCGAAATTAGCTTTAGACCTAAAAGTAACCCCAAAATAAAACCAAAAGTAATAACAGCACTGCCATAGTTTCTAGAAACTCTGCTACTTCATGAAAATCTATGACAAACCCAATCTGCTGTGACAAACCCAATCTGCTGTGACAAACCTACATGCAAATCTCATTTAGCTACATTTCTATTCAGTATGTAAAAGAAGGAATGTTCATGGAAACGTGAGATGTTCATTGATTGTGCAAAAATATGGCGTCATTGAGTCTATTGATTGAAGAGTAGGGTGAACGAACAACACATTTAACAAATGACTAGAATAAAGGCAATGCCTTGAAATCCATCCAAGACTGCTCAGCAAAGGGTATGCTTCACAAAGATCCACCAAATGGTTTAGGAGATACAGCTGCAGACAAAAAAACAAAACTGCAACTAGAAGGCATCCCAAAATCTACGTTAGTTGTGGTCTTCTTAGCAGGAAGACATCCGCCAATTTTCAAACGATTCTTTAAGCAGTTTATTTGGCTGACACCAAAAAATATTTGAACAAAAAAATGCCACTAGATGATACAAAATATATGGAATACGTACGAAAATGAATAAGAGACCGTTAACAGAAACTCTCCTCCAAAATTCATGAAAACCCATCGAGAAATTCAGAAGACACAGAGGCAAATGTAAAAACTCAAACCGCCACCGGAAGGGCAAAGCAGTTGTCAGAAAGTAATAGTCATCTATTGTCAGCCTCATAGGAACAGATTTGCCAAATTACATGAAGATGCAGCCAGGGGTTTAGGATAAACAGGTGCAAATGTCGGAAATCCAACATTGCATGCCCTGACAATGACAACCTGCGACCTCACATAAATATGCGGGCACATAAAAAGGAACGAGATCATACCACCTATAACACCAGTGTTATGGCTGCACAAAGCGGAAAACTATAAAGTGTATTTTTCTTAATACTCCTTTTTAAGTTATCACTGAACAAAGTAACGTTTCCAAGTGTACAATGTTACAGGTGACTACATACCATTATTTTGCCTGAGGATGGCAGCAGTGAGCTGATCAAAGAGTTGAGAGTCAACGACTGGAACTTTAACAGACATCTTCTTCCTTGCACGATTTCTGAAACGGCACATTCACAAATAACGTATGAATATGAACAGCAATTACAACTAATTTCTTTATCATTTTTTCCTTTGAAGTTTTGATGAAAAATATAATATGGACATCTAATAAAGAGAAGACTCACTTGTTCTTATGAGGTCGTAGACTCTTCTTCTGTCGGATCCCTTCCCTCTCCCTGTCCAGCCAGAGGCCCAGAAGAGGGGGCGTGGTTGGTCGTAGGACATCGCTCTCCTGAAACAATTGAATGACAACATTGATGACAGCCATACAGTACATCACACAGGGTAGGATGTTGAGACAACAAGAATGGGAGACTTTCAGGAACAATGGGGGCTGATCACGTGAGAACGCTGATTCATATCGCCACCTAGGTGTACCAGGAGTTACTTTACCTTCAAACTGGGTGGCAAGAGAACAGCTTCACTTTGTGAAATGACCCTTTTACTGTGTATGTGAATAGATGTGACATGTTTTAAACAACAGTTATGGAGAGCCTACTCCTTCTCTAGAGGCCACTGGTAACTGAACCGACGTGATCAGTTGCCAAGTTCCTATTGAAAGTCTCCCATTATTGTCACTACAGTTACTGGGCAACAA
Organism: Phoronis australis; assembly: GCA_002633005.1. Classification (NCBI taxonomy): domain Eukaryota; kingdom Metazoa; phylum Phoronida; family Phoronidae; genus Phoronis; species Phoronis australis. The sequence continues at coordinate 3,353,561 of NMRA01000001.1, forward strand.
ATGGTTCTAGTCAATGGGTCGTAGCTGGTAGTGAATGAACCTATTGCTGGACTTACTAGATGAGACAGGCAAGTAATGAATTCATCATCGATATGTTCATTGGCACAACACACACTGGTCACAGCTGTAACCAAATGAACACTGGTGCCTTGCGGAAGAGTCGAAATACCACCTTGTAACAATTTGAGATAATTCACAAAGAATCCATTCAAAAGAAAAATATTCTGACCTAACCAGCGAAGTTTGGAGCAAATCCATATTTCAGACTAATTTGAGGGCATTTTTAGGGAACCCTATTTAAAAAGTCATAATCAGATCCCCAGAGATGTCTTGAGCCAGCTGTCACATGATCACAGCTGTGCTAGTCATTGTTCAGTAATTCAGTCATCCAGTAGAACGCAATGTGTGAGCTTTCATCATAAAGGAAAGTATAAGAACAGATCTAGCTGACACATTCAGCTCTACAACTTAATGCATTAGATAATGGATAAATGTTATTCAGGCAAAAATGTGAATTTGAATATTTAAGTTATTTAAGCAAAAAAAAATAACAAACACAAGAATTGTATCCTTGTACCCTTCAAAACAATTCTTTGTAAAATCAGCTGTCCAAAGACGGTTTTGAAAACAACGTACACCCTGTAAGGATCAAACTAATGTGTACCTCTGTTGCCAAAATCTTCACAAGATCTGCAATGTTTTCTCCAGACTTGCCATTTTTGACTGTAAATAAGAAATTGAAATTCAGAAATTAATAACATGCACATCGTATATAGGCATATAAAACACAGATTGGAGACCTTTTGTACAACGGAATAAACATTGACTTAAAACTGTCTCAAAAGACACCTTGCACCAAAAATGACCTCTACATTAGATCACTTCCATTAACTTGTTCTTCACTTAGATTAGAAATGACAGCAGGATTTGTGAAGAGACCATGCTCGTGGCTTGTCTTGTCAGACCATCAGCATAATCTCAAGTAACAGCAAACAGGCAGTGAAAATAGACTAAATTTGTTAATATTGCTATGAACACTCATTCTGCCAAACAAGACTACCTTTTGATATCCACCATAATCATTATAAAACTGGTTTTAATATATTCATTTAGAGGGCTTGATTTTAATTTAGTGACCTGCACGTCCCATGGTCGCCAATGTGACCTTAGTTTTTGTTCAGAGAACTGATAAAATTCCGAGCTGCCACAATTGTGCACACATACTACAGATGGGACTTGGATTTATACACCTAAAATCAGAAGGGTCTGGTCTTGACACATGCAGACTGTTTACATGTTCTGAACATCTACCTCCACACTCGGTTGTTTTCAGGTGTTCGGGTGGACATTTGTGCACTTGCCTAGATTGTTGACACTGGTGTTTCGATTTTTAATTTTAGACTGATGCTGCATATTATATGTCATCTGTAGAAGCCACAGCTTGCACCCAGCCCCTACATGCAGGGGTTCCTTGATTTGAAAATCTTGCAATGTTCACAAAAAACACATTATCCAGTGAGAGAAGCCATAAGCTAATTGAAGGTTCTATTGCATGTAATGATCAACTACATGAAACAAGAACAACACACAATTGCCTAAGGTGTTGAAACAGCAGCCTGTACCTATTTTGATTTGCCTCAGTGCATCAGGAGATTCGCAGTCCCAGGCGATATCAGCTTGTGAGTCAGTCTGAGACAACAGGAAGAACTCTTCTCTACGCGGAGTTTGAAAACGTTTTCCTGGCTCTATTGCAGACCGAGACTTTGTCTTGGGTGTTGATTGGTTGCTAGGGTTCCTTGGAGACAACAATGCTGGACTAGTACACAGTGACCGGGCCTCTGGTGACTTGTTGTGTCCATTCTTTACTGCAACATAATGAATTTATCTGAATGCATTTATAAATTATGCCGAGTGCCACGACATTATTAGACAAGCTTTGGTGTTCAAAACACCAACTTTCCTTATAGGCCTACTTGCTCTTCCAAAGAAGGCTGGCATCACATTTTTATGTGTCAAGATACTTACGCATAGGTGCATTATGTCATTGTCTGTCCGTCTGGCATATGCTGCTGTATCTCCAAAACCCCTGCATAGATGTTCATGAAATTTTGCAGATATTTCTTGTGCAGGAAGCACGAACAAAACGGAAAATGATTATTTATAATCTAGGTACGTTTTTAAACTATCGTGTAGTGAGACGGCTTTGCCATATGCTACTAGTAGCTTGCGCAGTGTTGCACATTTCATCACATTTCTTTGAAAACTGCCATTTGCAAAAACTGCAAAAAAAGCCAGCACATGTGGTTTGTGAGTAACATCGGCTTGTGACTGAAGTGATCTTGAGATCAAGCGGAAATCTCAAGTTAAAGAGCAGCAGACAAGGCAACACGTAGCCCCTCGGTTGCCTGGTTAGGGGCTACAATACTTCCTATCACTTTCTGTACGAATTTTGTCCCCTGAATTTTAAACCTGCGGTAGGCCCAATCCGGCCAGAGATTAGGAGTTTTCACCTCGTCAAAAATACAGTCCACACTTAAAGCTATCACTTAAAAAAGTGCTTACTTTCTTCAGAAGCCCTTTCTACTTCTATACATATCTTCGATGAAGCTTAGTTATGAGAATTAAGGAGACTTTGGTGAAGAATTCAAACTCCACTTTTATGGTCACCGTTAATTTTTTCACCACGTGCGTGATAACCACAAAGTCATCACTGAGTCACGTGAGTTAGGCAAAGGCTAGCGCGAGACTGGGCGAAGTGCGTGACGCTAGCGCGTGACACTTGCAAAATAGCATGGGAAGATATCAGGTGAAATTTGAAAGATTTGTGTCCCTTGGACTTTTTATTCATCAACATGCGTGATTTCACGTAACTTCCTTAAGAAATGGCACCCAGTAAGAGAAAGTCAAGCAAACCACGACAGATTTTCGTCAATTTATTCAAATTATACACCGGTGACCTAAAGTCGTGAATATAAGCATAATAAGCAGTTGATTGTCATACTACCCAATGTCCGTTTGCAACTGCTCATGTGATGTCATGGACATATGTCAGCCTTCACAACTATATGTTTTTTTGACAATCTTAATCCTTGTTTATATCCGTAAGCAGAGTTTTAAAACAGTCGCCATTCCATTGGGTTCCCGAGTATACTGGGGAGCCCAATGGTCGTCCGCCTAAGCATAAAACCGACTTGCTGTTGTACTCACCGAATTATTCCACTTCAAAGTTATGATCTGAATAGGATTCGATTTAACTCTCACAGATATACCGCATTCATCGATTCGGAAGTTTTCTTTAATTTGTGCCGAGTTATTTCAAATGTGCACTGCCTTCGGCAGCCATTTTATTGTGACACCTAAGTTCGTCATATGCTGCCCCCTTTTGTAAAAACTGAGAAACATGCAGAAAAAGGCCA
>NMRA01000001.1:3362228-3381722 GCA_002633005.1 Phoronis australis
GAAATCGCAAAATTGTACGTAGTGACTTCTCTTTGTCGGCTGTGTTGACTTTAAGGTCAATATCTTCGCACAGGAACGTCTAATCGAAATGGTTTTTTTGGCAAATTATTCATCATAAAAAGTTCTTTAAAATGATGTATTACATGTCTATTTACGTTTCTTAGTTTTGAAATAATAATATTTTGAACTCGCAGATTCGATTTGACAGAATTTTTACCAAAAATTTTGACACGAAAATGACATTTTCTCCGGAACCATAAGTCCAATTTAAAAAATTTTACTATCGTTATTTTAGTCTCGAAAAGAGCTTTCTAATGATGTATATTACATGCACATTTTCTAAAATTTTTGAAAAATGCTGTCCTCCCTAAGAGTTGTGTCCCTTGGACTTTTTATTCATCAACATGCGTGCTAATTGTTAATTATAACTCCATGTGCATATATGCACGTTTCAATTGATTTTTGTCCTGTATTTTGAAATTCGTAACTTATTGTGGTGATGTACTATCACCCCCAGTGAGTATGCCTGTGGCATCCAGCCAGGCCCAGGCCCAGGGCCAGGGCACCCAATGGCCAATGGCAATGCCTAGCAGCAGACCTGCCCAGGGTGCTTCCTTAGTTGGGTGCTTAAAAACTTACCATTTCTTTTTCTGTGAATTTTAGGCGTTCTGTCTATCTCAACAGTTCTTTTTTTACCCATTATTACAAGAGAATGGCATATACGACCTTACATACAGCTTAAGGTCCATAAGTTAGCCAACAATTTCAAATCTCATGCGACCTCAAAAACAAATATGGCGCGTTCTCCGAAATAGGATGAACCAAGTTACATTTATAGAAATGTAGTGTAAATCTTCATTCGATCCAAATAAACTTTTTAACACTACATATTAAACCACATTTAAATATTAAAAAAGTTATGTTTATGCACAATAGTGGGTTTTTTTGTCGATATTGCTAAAATGTATAAAACAATGACTGCAGTAAGAAGCATATTGTGGGTTGTCTTTAAAGTGCGCCATATTTGATTTAAATTTCCGTGTTGTGTTTGTTGAAGAATGAAGCTGGAATTGTACCGTGAAATTCTCAGTCTAATGCGTAGTTATAGAACACGCAAGTGCCTGAAAGCAGTTTCTGAAAAATTTCCAGGGTATCTGTGGCGGTGTTTTACTAATATTTACTAAAATATTATGTGGAAAAATCAAGTTTTTCCAGCTTTCAACCACATGCGTCCTCAGCTTCTGATCGTCCCCAATTACCAATACAGTGTATTGGTAATTGGGGACGATCAGAAGCTGAGGACGCCTGTGCTTTCAACCAACACTCGCAACAGAGACAGTTGTTGCAGCCCAACTGATGAGTGATGTGATGCCTGCACCAAACCGAATCTGATTCTGAATCTGAATCTGGCAGCGTGAAGCTGCAAGATTTACCCTGAATAGATATCACAATACTTCATCACTCAGTCAGTGAAATGCTTGAATCACTAAACTGGCAAACTCGAATTCCGATGCTACCTCTCCAAACTTTCTACATTGTATAAAATTGTCCACATCTCACCATTGCACTTTTAATTTCATAACATGCGCCACTTCAGAATCCTTGGCTTCAATTTTGAAGTGCTTCAAGAAAGATAGCGATAATTAGAACAGCAACGATTTCAGGCCTGATAGAAAGGCCTCGATAGATTGAGCTGTCACCATTTCTTCAGGCAGTTGAATGATTCCGGTCTAATATTGTACGTTGAAATAAAGAATACCTGTAAGAGCCTGTTTGACACACAATAGGTTGGAAGCACCTACTATTTCTCCTTTGGATGTAAACTGTTGTAGAGGATTTTTCATAGTCTGTATTTTCTAGAAGATGATCTGCGGGTATTTCTGATAGGTTTGATGAAATGATTTGACGCACTTCGATTTGGCATGGGTTGGTGAGCCAAACTGATGCCTGCACCAAACTGAACCTACTATAAGTTTCCAAATTACTGCCAGTGGTTTCTGGATTATTTAACACTTATCAGAATGGAAATTGACATAATGTGCACTCACGTATGCAGGTCATATGGATTAATGATCGCATAAGGAAAGTGCCCTGAGAAACTATTGCGCACCACCCTGCACTCATTGTCGTCAATTTCAGTTCTGATAACCGATAGTTTCAGTTTGGATCACCAGTTGACCCATCCCAAATTGAAGTGCACCAAATCAGTTTGGCGCAGACATCAGTTTGGGCTGCAACCGAGTCACCAGGAACAGGGTAAAGTTCAGTAGCTGTCTCAGAAAAATCTAGCCAAAATCGCATGTTCTCATTTAAAATGCATGACAATACCTCACAAAGTCTAGACAGTGACCATCGTCTCTAACTGGCCAACAGAAGCCAGTAGAAGCTTTTCATGCCTCAGACTGATTAAAACGTCAAAGTCACGTTGTTATAAGTACCTTTTGCACATAGAGGGACACCTTAGGAGTCCATTGATATCTTTAATTTTTTCTAACTTGAACAAACACTCCTGTTATCAAACTTTTTCTTTGAGCAATCCTTCGTTCAGTTCCCAAAATGGGAAACTGGCCACGCCAGGGGATATGACATCATACCACCTGCTGCACACTATGTACATAAAATGTTACAAGCTAATTTCTGTTTTTACTAGGTATATGTTCTATGTACCTAAGAAGTAATTGCTATTAGTGGCTGGCATTGTATGTGCCCACCCCAAAATTTATTTTCTATTATACAAGAGCCAAAACTTATACAACTTTTTATTCTCAAGTCATCTGCGTCTGCCATATGACAGCACGAATAAATGTTATAATTTGATTTGATATGTTACAGGATATCTTACAGTACTCTTGGAAGTATCTTTGCACAAGATTATCAGGTAAAAGGTTTTTTCTAGTTTAGGAGTCCGTTTCATGAAACTTTTTGGTTGTAGCTTATTCCTTGTAATGCTCCAAGTTTATTGCCCCATCATCTAATGTTCCAGTCAGTGTATGACCTATTGTCCATCTCAGCAGAAGATACTACTTTCTCAGGTCAAGAGGTCATTCACAACTGTTGCTGTTATGATTGTACAATTAACTTACATGCTAAGGAGCAGAGCTAATCATTGCAATAATTTCTACCTGAAGACAAATCTGTCAAAGCCTTGATCTGTGAAATTTCTTAAAACCAAAATTAAGGACTGAAATCGGTATTAGCTGAGATTGATAGTTGAAGATTTGGTTTAAATAACAAGTGTTACCTAGTATATGACTGCCATTGTTATACTTGCCATTGGAATTTGCAGGCCAATTCCTTATATCTGTGATTGATCAAATTATTTAGAAACACAACATGTGTGAATGAGAATTAGGTTGAAAATTGCCAAATGTCTTTAAGAATGAGTTTTGTTACGAAAATGATCCACCGTAAATCACTGAACTGTGTCCAGTAAGTATCGTGATGTGGTGTTGGGGAATAACACTGCATGATGCAGGCCATGTGAGCCCACAAGGTACGTTATTAGTGTAAAGGTCACCTATTTGCAGATTTTCTTGTTTTCACATTAACTAGTTGTCATTCCTTTTTAAAACTGAATCATTAACACAATTTAACATAGAGTTTTAGAAAGAGAAATTCAGATTGACTTTTGAATAAGTTCAGAAATTTTCAAAGTATGCTGGTGAGGCTTCTGATTTGTGTTGTTTTTTAATAATATGCCTTCATGTTTGCAACTGGTATGAGCCTAGCCATACCCTTGTCTGTCATAAATCAGTGCAATTTGTAACGTTTTATCTGTAGAGAAAAATGAAGAAGACTCATCACAAGCATTATAACGCAGAAGTAATACAAGGTTATTATCACAGGTGTGCATAGAAATGATAATATAAATTGAATTCCTACTTTAAGTGCTGCGTCCTATTTTGTTTAGCGTTATTCTTAGTTAATTGGGTTTCTTTGCCTGAACAGCTGAAAAACTAATTCCAGTTTGAAAGTTACCTGTCACTAACATAGTAGGTAATTAAACCCCAAAGTTAAATCACCATTTATTTATGCTCAAGAGAAAGTTTCTTTGGGTTGGGGGTTGTATTTGGCCTAACTTAACATGGGGTTGTCGGCGAAAATTGCTCTGCTGTAGATTATTTCTTTCACGTAAAACATTTTCTGCCTATGGTTACTCACAGTGAACTTTGTGATTTCAGATTCTGTTTGTCTGTTCAAAATGAAGATGGTGATGGCGTACTAGTGAGATTGGCTGATGAGGTATGTTACCTCATGTTTTCTGCTAGAGGTTGTGGTGTTCTGTTTAGTAGACAATGCATGTTTTCAGTACAATTAACAAGTATTGCATCTAATGAGTAGCTACAAGGTGAGACTTGTATACTTGAGGCAGTTAGCCGCCCAGTTAGGCGATGCCTGCGTTAGCCATCGCCCTGTTGTACTCTGGACATCTAGACGTGGATCATTGCCTAAAATATTCACAAGCTGTCCCGTATGTCTTTTGCTTGAATCAAGTGAATAATTTATTTGGAAAATGTTATATTTTAAGTTACAAAGCTGTGTACGTGATGTAGATAAAAAGTCATGTTCACCACCAGTATGATTTACAGAGTTTAAACTTTAATATTAAAATAATTGCATTCATTCTTTCTCACTTGCTGAACCTCATGTTGTACACTAGATACTTGGCGACACAAACTATGATTCAGACTTTTTCATACTTTATTAGAAATTGATTGCTGTGCCCAATCATTCAGTTCGTCGACAAGTATAAATGAGCAACCAAAAGGCAGTGTTGATCAAGCCTTTTACAGGTGGGTCACTCCATAACTGTTGCAGGTTGTTTTCAGCTGCCGTTAATGGTAATCGCTTTCAGGTGCTTGGTGCAATAGGCTCGACTGAGCAGGCCACCTGCACTATTTTTAAATTTTTTAATCAGTTATAATCATGGCAAGGTAAAGTTTTGCTTTACTAATAATTTAAGATCTTCATATTTAGTCCGCAACTAGCAAGCAACCCCCTCTAACTTTAACAATTATAAGTTATGATGTAATTCGATGCATATGTTTTATTATAATCTAAATTTATTGCAGGTAGACCTGTCTCCCGCACTGCTGGCAAGGATGATAGTTGAACAGTATCTTGTTGAGACAAAGTACTCTGAGAAAAGTCGTAAGGCATTGACTGAAATTAATGTAGTCGTTCTGAATAATTTGACAAGATCACTTTCGACAAGACAGTTATAGCAAACAAATTGTAAAAATAAAGTATTTAATTGGAAATAGTAACAATAACATCAGCTGGCATTACTAAGAAGTAACATGTACTTGAAACCGTACGATGGCCGCACAAATAAGAAAGTGACCCTGCAACTATGGCGATGACCAGCTACTGACTATATTTTCTGTATCTCTCACTTCACTTTATGGGTGTTACCTGAGCTGTATGTTGGCACTTGCTGTAATTTGTAAATCATTATCCTGATGATGTTGATTGAACATGAACTTTTTATTTGTGTGGCAATCAATTTAATTGTACTTGAAAGTTATTTTAAAAAATATGTGAATTGTAAATTATATGGAGGCAGTCTTTAGCCAACACTAGGAACCAATATAAACAGTCCATCCATCTGTTGTCCACTGCACACATGGTCATCACATTCTGTACCTCTTTATGGCTCTGACCTGGGCGTCACAAAACTTTATAGCCGCCTTGACACCAACTGACACAGTCTGCCAAAATTGCTCTCGCTCAATCCACCAACCAAGATTGCTGACAATTTCCACAATTCCAACAAATCAACACGCTTCCTTTCTACAAGATGACTGTCTCTCGAAGCCACTGCTGTACTCAATGCTTCATAATGCACAACATACAATTGGCAACATTGTTTCAACTGAATGTGCAGACAACATGTACTGCATTTTACCGAGTAACATACCAGCGAGGATTAACATCATTTCCGTAACATGTCCTCAATAAATAATAAATTCTGTAATCTAAACTCACTTTGGATGTGAACATACAGAAAAAGAACAGCTGCTTGGGAGCTTACCGAAGTCACACAGCACATGTCCACTTAGAAATGGGTAGGAAATCAACATGCAATGGCTATAAAAACAAATACCCCAGCTCATAACATGACAACTAAGAAATCTTTGTTGGCATAGCAACAGTTTGAACACATTCTGTCTATAAGGATTGAAAGTTAACTTTGGTTTGAGCATAAGATAGATACAGTGTAGGGCAAAAGCAACCGTTCTTTTATTGCCATCTCCTCAACTTTCTGGTAAATCTTTGTCTAATATGAATTCTGCTTGTGTCAAGCCGTCATGAAAGAATGGCCGGTCATTTTGTCCGTGTACGTTAGCCTTGTTCTCCACTGTTTTATTTTTTTGTATTCGCTTGTTTTGTTAATCTTCCAAAAATATTCTTTCATCCAGCCCCTCGGAGTGAAGTCAGCCAGCTGATGAAGAACACAACCTTGATTGAGGACCCTCGCCTGTCACATGAGGTTCACATGGTGAGTGTGTACTGTTTTAGCTATATACATGTATTCATGTCTTTTTTTCAATATCCGAAATTATGTAGAAAATATGCTCAGTAAAGCAAAACAAAAATGATGGCTAACTCTGTTTTCGGATGCCACAGTTGGGTGAATGGGTCAATTTAATTAAATGAATCCTAACGTTTTTTGTAAACATGTTTTGCATGTTGGTACGNCTGCTGTACTCAATGCTTCATAATGCACAACATACAATTGGCAACATTGTTTCAACTGAATGTGCAGACAACATGTACTGCATTTTACCGAGTAACATACCAGCGAGGATTAACATCATTTCCGTAACATGTCCTCAATAAATAATAAAGTCTGTAATATAAACTCACTTTCGATGTGAACATACAGAAAAAGAAAAGCTGCTTGGGAGCTTACCGAAGTCACACAGCACATGTCCACTTAGAAATGGGTAGGAAATCAACATGCAATGGCTATAAAAACAAATACCCCAGCTCATAACATGACAACTAAGAAAGCTTTGTTGGCATAGCAACAGTTTGAACACATTCTGTCTATGAAGGCTGAAAGTTAACTTTGGTTTGAGCATAAGATAGATGCAGTGTAGGGCAAAAGCAACCGTTATTTTATTGCCATCTCAACTTTCTGGTAAATCTTTGTCTAATATGAATTCTGCTTGTGTCAAGCCGTCATGAAAGAATGGCTGGTCATTTTGTCCGTGTACGTTAGCCTTGTTCTCCACTGTTTTATTCCTTTTTTATTCGCTTGTTTTGTTAATCTTCCAAAAATATTCTTTCACCCAGCCCCTCGGAGTGAAGTCAGCCAGCTGATGAAGAACACAACCTTGATTGAGGACCCTCGCCTGTCACATGAGGTTCACATGGTGAGTGTGTACTGTTTTAGCTATATACATGTATTCAAGTCTATTTTTCATTTAATATCTGAAATTATGTGGAAAATGTGCTCAGTAAAGCAAAACAAAAATGATGGCTAACTCTGTTTTCGGATGCCACAGTTGGGTGAATGGGTCAATTTAATTAAATGAATCCTAATGTTTTTTGTAAACACGTTTTGCATGTTGGTACGTAAGGCGCACGTGTGTGTGTGTGCACACGCATGTGCGTGTGTATAAAGCAAAATATATTGGATTTTCCGTCAAATGGCAGGAAGCTTTAAATTTGTGCCTGCCGAAGGTGATTTGTTGTTGATAATGAATCTAAGTTGTATTAATAAGTCATGTAAGATTCATTTGATCATGGTTATCTTATGGTTTTGTGCTGTTGGTTAACTAGCAGCAAGCCACAACCGACAGTCTTCCACTGAACAACGCTTTCTCCATGTAAGTGGTGATTGTAAGGATAACTCTTTTTCAAATTAGTGCCATACACATTACATTTTGCTTGCCATATCTTCCAGTGCATCTTGTCTGATGACATCTATGGACCTCTCAGTGACACAGTCAAACAGTATCCTTTTCACGCTCAAGAGTAAGTGCATGCCCATTGGGTGTTAAAAATTTTGTTGTTAAATGTGACTTGCCTGGTGTTTGATACAGAGATGCACATATCTTAAAGGGGGCAATAAACTCCAGCCTTCCGTCAAATGCCAATTTTCGACTTGGAGCTTGCTTTTATAAAAGCGGTCTCGTCTTGTTTCTTACTCAGCTTAGAATTGATTTCTAACCATGAGAGGAACTGGCAGACCGTTACTGATTCTGGCCAACCTCATGAAATTGCTGATTAGTTTCAGTCGCTGAAGCCGTGTAACCGTCAGAAATTCCAGTTGATTTACTCTAACCAATTTCAATTGAAACAAAGGATAAGAACAGTCCTGATGTTGCTTTGAAAGAATGAATATGCTAATGAAGAACATTTGTGTTATTAACACCAGAACGTGGTTTGTAGCGGCTGGAGGGAGGTTTTAGCTCAGATGTTGCATAGTGTTATGTAATTATGGATAGAACCACAGAGCTTGAAAATAGAAGTGCCACAATTTATAGATGTATTGGACCATATTCCAAGATCTGTTTATTTGTAGCCTAGAAAAACAACATCACATTTTACCTCAAAAAAAAAAAAACTACAATGCCAATTTCCCTTTATGTGTAACTTGTTTCCCTGGATCAGTGTTTTGTTTTAGGAGTTGTCAAAGTGGAGTCGTCTATTGTTATTGGTCGGTTATAAAAATAAGAAGAAATAATAAAACCTTCAGAAAATAAAATCAATAAAAACAATTATAGTTAAAAGACTGATTTCAGAAGTTCGTGACACAAATACCACCTTAACGTTATCAGTTCTGTTGGACATGAACATGAACTTTTACTGTTCAAAAAAGCAAAAGATAAAGGACTGGTATATTTAGGTAAGTGTTGTACAAAGGAGTACAGTGATTAGACCCTGCATCCAAGCTTTTATTCGTAGATTCTCTAGCTTTGTATTTCGTGTCTATGAATTTTAAATACACAAGGGTAGTTTATACATGCCATGCCCTTCGTGTAGACACTTGCTATTCTGATTGATACATTCATTCTCATTGATCATTTCAATTATCTGCGCCTATGTATGTGTCGGTGTGGCCATATTTGGAAGGTGCACTGTACCTGGATGAAGACGATAATGAGGGCAAAGAAGAAGTAGAATAAGAGGGGGTTGAAGAATTATAAGAACTTCTGTTATTTCAGTTAATGTTTTTGGTTTAGCTTTATGTATCAATATTGTTTATGATTCAATGTTTCAATGTGCTAAACCTTAATGGTGTTTTCCGGTCTTCGTATTTTCTTGTGTTTGATTTTCAGATGAGGATCAAATGAGAGAGAAGGGTTACGATAAAACGCCGGACATGAAACTAGAGATACCTATTGGTAAGACTTGTAATTACAGTGCTGTGTGCCTAGCAAAATGTAAAGACAAACTGGTCTTTAAGTTTTGAAAGTTATTATGCAGTGCATTCAGGCATTAAGCACATACCTACAGCTGTGAGAGTCTTTCCTATGGTAAGGGGTGGCGAAGTGCCTCTAAATTTCAAAAAAATGTAAAGCAAAACACAAATACAATTATTATTTACTAAAAATAGGCGATTAAAGCAAATAGGTGAAGGTACTGACTAAAATGATTCTTGTAACCTAATTGTGTTTTGTTTTAGCTGTGAATGGTTATGTTATCAACTGGATTGAAAGCAAAGCTTCGTTCGGTGATGAAGAAAGCCACAAGACTTACCTGAAAGATCAATTCTGGAGTTATTGGAACAGGTATGGCACTTATAATTCATGGTGACTGTATATTCATTCACCAGGTGGCGCTAATGAATAATTACTCCTCTTTTAACAATTGAATCAATTGATAGCAGAAAGCAAGCATTTTTTATTCATATCTTAGAAGGTTTTTTCATACCCTTCAATTGGCTGTCTCATAGTTTTCTGACTCTGTTGTAGGTTTGGACCTGGGCTAGTCATTTATTGGTTTGGCTTCATCGATGAGTTAGATGTGAATCGTGATAAAGGAATTCTGCTCATGGATCATTTTCCAGAAACATTTGTTACTATGAATCCACAAGCAGTCAATCCGTTGTCAAGGTGATGGTATCCATGGTGATGAAATAGTGGAATGTGCTATCTACACTGTATCAAGTGGCGCCCTCTTTTGTGCTGTACACATAATGCGGTGTTTTGTCTCCATGAACACTTGCAGTGCCTGACTCTAGTGAAAGGTAGTTACTGCATTAGAAATGAAAGTGGATGGTAATGCAAACAACAGAGTTGTTGCCTTACGCAACATATGTTCAATAAAAGTTTGAGCCTCAGTGATTTTGAAATGGGGTAGGTGTAATGTATTCATGTTTTGGTTTGTGACGTAATGTTAAACAGACTATACCAACTGAAATTGATGTATTTATTTATAGTACATTGTACATTTATGATTGTGACACCGCAACTTGTCATTCTATTGTTCAGAGGTTTCTCCCTGCAATGGATCTTATTGATGTTATTTTGAGTGTTCCTTTGGCAGTTCAAAAATGACCAACTTCAAAGTGAGATAAAATAGGAATGAATCTGTTTATCAAGTAGAAGTACCACACTATGAGCTCCATTCTGAGCACAGTGTGATCAACTTGTTGTTCTGTACCCAGGTTAAAGGTCATTTTTGGCGTTGGGAGAACGGAAATTCGTCATTGGTTGAAAGCGAGCTCAATTGGCTCGTCTGGTGATGGCGAGTTATTTCATATGGCAAGAATTAGCTTAGTCTGTAGTAACAACAAACTGTCAGTTCTTTCCACACCCAAATCTTTTCTAACCTAAGTTTTAAAAATGTGAAGTTTATAGAAAAGGTCATAATTATTGGTCAACATGCCACGTGTGGCCACATCACGTGACCAAATGAATATAAGTCTGAAAAGGGGATATTTTTCATCTTATTGTAATGTAATTTCACCTAAATAATATAACTTGTGATACTTTTTCTTGCAGATAAGTCTATGTAAACTCAGTTATTCAATCCGACTTCGCCTATTTTTAATAATCGCCTGTTAATTTCATGCTCAAACCCTTGTGGGTTATACGTAGTTGTTATGTATAATGTATTATATATTGTTATTTATATTGAAACACTAAGGATATTTAGCTAGGTCCACCCAAGTCTAGCCATATCCTCGAATATGATTTCTGGGCAAATATAAAATTACAGTAGCTTGTTCCTTGCTGTGACTAGAAATGATTTCTGTCTGACAGTTTAGACTAGTACTTTTCACTGTGGTCAATTTGTGCACTGTGCCAGGTCTATTTATAATGACCTGAGTAAGCAACTGCTTAAAACTATTTTATTAAGAGTGTGAGTATCCTGAATCAAATGTTATTTTTCTCACATGGAAGGTGGTTCGTGTCAGGTTTAAAGCCAGGATTTTACCTCTAGACGTAAAGCTAGGTAGCCCTGGTTATGTCTCATTTCCAATTAAATGTTGAGATGAATGCTATTGGAAAGCTTAATTAGCATTTTAACATTTAATCATTAAGTGGGAAGGAAGGAAGTCTTGTCTTTAAAGCTGTCTTAAACGTACCTCCTTTCAAAAATTTATTTAGGCCACCTAGTGATATGAAATTGTTCTCCTGTTGGCGCTTAATCAAATTAGTGGTGATTTCTGGGCGTGATAAGAATTGAGTGACATTTGGTTATTGCTTGAGGCAGAGCTCTACATATTGGTTGTCACGATGGTCCATTTATGCACCAAATCTGTTCTTTAGCACTGACCAACTAACTCTTTTTTTCTCAGAAAACACTTCATGAACCCACCTTCTGCCAAACTCTAAAAACAACTTGCTGTTGTAGAACTGGTGTTTGCTGGTTCCTTTTTCATCAGTATTTAGAGATTTTACGTTTAAGCAGATATGCGATTTCGTTATTGCTCAATATCAGGTGCATCAATTTTGCTTGACCGGGGGTCATTTTAAGCACCCTGAGCGTGGCCGCAAGCAATGATGAACCTCACTTCTAATTCCGATAAAGAATTAGATGAGACTAATGTTATAATGGCATGTGGTCTAAATCAAAAGTTATTACTTCAGTTAGCAGCAACTTAAAAAGCTATGACTTACCATGTATTGTCGCGGTGGACAAATTCAACCATAGACATCTATGTCTATGAATTCAACATTCATGTAGAAGAGGTATGATGTGGAAGTACCCGTTTTAGATACAAAAGTCATTGTGCATCAAAATGTCGTTAAGCCTTAGCAAGACGTTGATAGTGTAAAGGTAAACTTTCTTCAAAGAAACTGCCGAACTAGTTGTTTTAACGAGACAATGCTTTACTGGCAAAACATATCTTGAGATTATTGATGGATGGAATAGACTTATTGAAGTTATTAGCTTTGACCAGAGCGACGAAACAACTAAATCCGTTGTTTTTGTGATTTTTAAGCGCCATCACGTCTGCTGTTGTGTCTCCAAGTACCATTACAGATTTTCATGAAATTTGGCAAATGACTAGTAGGTTTCTATCATTTGTACAGGTCTGACTCTGTAGCATCCCCTAATGGCAATTTTGTTTTTGCCCGTGGCTCTGCTGTGCGTGAATCCTACTTAATCTCAAGGTCACGTTTGCGTGAACTTGTAATACACGACGGAACTCGCTCGCTCAAATAATCGCGTTCACGTTGATAAAATTTGCACTGCACTAAAGCAAATTACATGTTTATAAAACAATGTAAATCTTAATCAACCTCTTTCAATAAGGCCTATTGGCGATTTTATTCTTAATACATTCGCCCGATTCTATGGGACAAATTCCAGTTAAGGAGAAAGTGTGTAACCGTGAGGCCAATAACCGCAAAATTCTTTAAAATGAACAAAACATTTCACTTCATTGACTTAATGAATATTCAATTCAAAGTTCACGCATACGCGATCTCGAGATTCAGCAAGATTTCAAATTCACGCACAGCAGCTCAACATCTACTAAGTTCCTTTATGGGTCTTCGTAAAGTTGGCAGGAGTTTCTAGCCAATGAGAGTAGGCCTAAAATTGATATGGATTTTGGGACATATCCAACTACTGTGGAGTCCAGTACACGCGCGCACACAGGGGGGCTCGACCGAGTTCCCCCATTTGGCGAAGTGGGCAAAAAAGGTCCGCCCCTGAGAGACAAAAAGTTCGAGAAAATGGGACAAAAGTCCACTAAATAAGGGCAAACGCGCACTTCACAGTGGTGCTCCCGTTTTTTTTTTTGTTTTTTTTAGGTACACGATGTCAAGAATTCGAGCCCCCCCATATTGAAGGCTGGGTGCATGCGTGCATGCAGTAGTGGCACTTTGTGTTCTTTTACGTCTACTTTCATTAGTATCTACTAAACTCCTTGGTGTTCTAATCGTGATGAAAGGTTGTAGGCGTATTCATATATTGATGAGAGCCTTGCTGAGTTGTTCTCCCCCCGAGGCTATTAAATTTACTGTAGTACCACTCGTGTTTAAAATAGCGATCGTCCTTATATCTGCGCTGATGTTGGGGAGCAGAACAATTCCGACTTGCAATTTCGCCGTTGTCTTCCAGATACTCACTGAAATCAAAGCCTGTGACTTCACCGTTTAAATACACTTAATATACTCATGTTATTTGTCAAATGGGATTTACACCGAGACTGCGGCCGCGGGGGGTTGCAGGCGCTGAGGCTGCATGACTCAAAAAATCACTTTTCTGGACGACAGTATCCCTTTAATCAGACAAAACTAATATCCTCGTTTATTTCCACGTCAGAATGCGTGCAATAAATCACTGGGTTATGAACTTACTTCAATGCCACCACAATCCAAATAAATCTATGGTACTAACGGTAGCCATTTATAATAACGAAATTTACGTTAAATATTAGAAACGCACAATAACGTCTACACAATCTCTTAATGAACATTTTCTAGTATGAGGTATTGGCTATAAAGGGGCAAACTTTCATAATTTTGCAAAACTGGTTAATCCCGAATTGATTTTCGAAAGAACTTTTTTAAGACTTGGGAACAGCAAAGTGCAGTATGATTTCGAATCTTTATAACGCTCAGTGGCGGATTTAAAGTGCCAGTTCCAGGGGCCCGTCCCACTCTCGGCATGATAAAAAACGGTCCCTACATCCGGCATACCGTTTTAGAGCTTCGGTGAAGGTTTGATCTTTGAAAATTGTAATAGTTCCCCTCGCAACATCCTCGACACCGAATTCGTGCATAAAACTTGCTCATTTAGGATTACTGAAACACAAACACAACTTCTAACTTTTCAAATATTAAACATCTCGCTTCTGTAATACAACATACGTCACGGTTGCCTATGGCGTTTCTGTAAAAATCAATTATGTTTAACCCTGTGTGTAGCGAGTTATTTAGCTGATAAAATGTAACCCTAGTACTTCATGCAGTTTTAACGATTGAGGCTATTGTGGAATCGTACTTTGGATAAAGGCCAATATTTATTTTCAATTCTTTCAAAAGAGAATGTGCTATGTACCTACTTTGATAAGAATGGAAGGTTTATATTTATTCAGTTAGGCGATATCCAATTTGGTTTATTGGTTGGTAATCGGTTATGTGCAATCTTATGGGCAAGACTACAAAACAAATTAAACCCGTAAGAACAATATATAATTTCTGAAAGTGGAAAACCTGTAGGATTTTCAACTTTATGCCAATTTGCCATCAATATGGGCTACGTGACCTCGTCTTCAGTAAAAATTAAGCGAAAACAAAGGAAATATATATATAACAAAACAACGGTATCAATAAATGAGTACATAACATCGTTTAATTTATAGTGACATTATAGACGAGAAATGTAATATTCTGAGAACAGCTCCAACGCTGATTTGCGTCGGCAACACTCGCGGTCGCAGCCAAACGCCCTGCCGACTGAACTAAATCTCCCTCGATAAACAGAAGAGTAATTTGAGCGTGAACGGCTTCGATTTCTGGGAATGTCTGGGAGGCAATTGCGATATGTAATAAAAACAAAAAAGCACAACAGACTTTACTGATTACTGTTTGCAGCTCTGATCAAAGCGAGCACTGGAACTTAAAAAAGTATATGTAATGCATTCTGGGTAGAACGCAACTGTTAGGTGCCTGGATACAACAAGCAAGGCTTTTATTTGGCTTTTCGACAACTCCACGAGCATGAAGTGTTTCACCAAACAGAGATCAATTCGAATTTTAACATAGTGTATCCAATACAATACATAATTTACGCACTGAGTATTTGTCAATAGTATACAGCTTTGTGTGAATTGAATAAATTTTTATTTGGCATGACATTTCACCATTGAAAATTCAGCTCCGTCAATTAGATAAAAACTTGGTATAGCAGCAAACGTACACTAGCCAAAGCCACAGGCTACGCATTTAGCCCTGTCGTCTCTGGACAGTAGAATAATTCTATGATGGTCAATTGACATCACGCAACAACAGGATAAAAATTACAAAAAAATCATTGATTGGTATTTCACTTGGTGTATCGCAAGCGCTTCCACCAATGACAACGTGTAGATGGTGACCGCCTGCTTTCGCCCCGCGTGCTTGGCGATTACCATGGTGGCACGTGGGTCTTTGAGGATTGAGAACTGGGTGTTGCAGTGAAGGAGGCACGTGATATGTTCTCATGGCACTTAACATTATCCTGCTAAAGGCACTTCAATAACACCATCGACAAATGTTCCGGTCACTTTTTACCCTTGGCGGGCACTGTCCGTTTCTCACGTTTCGATTTAGAGCTGATCCGTCCTGCGGGACTGGGCGATTTGCTGTTAATTCGCTGCTTCCGCTTCTTTTGCACCTCTGCCACGTGAAGTTTGTAGTTTGGAAATAGGTCCGCCCACTGATCTAGCAGGGGAACAAATGTGTACTGAGGTGGAGGCGGCGTGGATCGGCCGTCGACGTCGTCGTCGTTTGGCAGAAGCTGTTTTTCAACTAAAATGTACGTGTTGTGGGAGGCCAGATATTTTGTAGCGTAGTCGTGTTTGTGAAGATCCAAGTCTTTAATCAAACCTGAAAATTAATTGAGATGATAATGAATAAACGATGGCGATATTTAAACTTGAACTGAAATACACATGAGGTAAAATACAAATCAAATTACATAATGGTGTACCCCCAAGCATTAGTGATTAGGACCGGCTCACGTGTTGCATTTGTGACCTTTGCCAAGGCAATTTTTGAAAATGGCAACCAAACTCACACCGGAACGTGTTAGTTTTGGGGTGATAATCTCACAAATCAATTGACTTGAATGCCAGATTTAGTGAAGACAGGCTCACATGTTCGTTGCTTAATTTGCTCAATGATAAGAATTGAGACATGATCACTCGAAGTCTATTGGCGTGACAGGAGAGTTGACGCACAACCAAAGTGGCTGTCACGTAGACTCGTAATAGTAACAAAACAAGTTGACAACATGCCGTTGTATATTCATTACTTTCATTTGACAAATTGTGACATGGGATGCATTTGCAGTGTCGCATTTCGTCACGCTTCGTGCCGATCCCTATTTTCGAAGGTCGGACACAAAGACTCTTAAATCGCCTTTCAACCAAACACAATACTATCCGTCGATACTATCTGTGAAAGAAGTCATATATACATGTCATCACTTAGCGCTCGTGCGGCATCCCGTAGTAAATTTGCGTCATTGTTGTCAATTGAGACACAAGGACAAAAGTATACAGAATGTGGTCTACACTACAACTCGTTTACAATATGGACGCAAACTTTGATTAGCATTTTTCCTGTATGCATGAAAATCTGTGACCTGTGATATGATACACGACCTAAAAAGTGCTTAGAGCTTAGTCAAATATAATCTTGAATCTTGGATCAGCGGACCTATCTAAAACAAACTTTTACCCCAAGGTGATCAGGAACAATTGACGTTTACACAGGGTGCCAGAGCAATTTGCGCCTAGAACAACGTGTACACAAATTCAGAGTAATGTGAACGAGGTGCTGCAGGCTCACTTGGAAATGACTTTCGGGGACAAAAATGCAGACCATATCCCGCACTCTAATAACAATTTAACAATGGCACTTAGTACAAGAGATCCAAAAATTCGTTAGTCATCTCTAGTACTGGCCCTTTGTACGAGAGATCATTTTCACTGCGGGTGTTGAGGTTTGCAACTTGCCTGACAAAAGATGACCGGTCAATATACTAGTCACCAAGTGACCTTCTTGGATTGTGATCTGCTAGGGTAATGCCAGGACCCTACAAAAACGTCCACATTTGAAACATCATAGCCCAGAAATGACTGATGGGATTTATACGCACCGTTCTTCAAACCGCTGCAAGGAAACGGTTTTAGAATGTTTCACGTTTGCATGAAATGTTATCAAAATATTACTTTTATGAAAAAAATGAAAAGTTTCATATAACGAAAACGAAATTATATTTTAGAAAACTGTAACAGCGCTTTTCAGATTTCATCTTGAACACGTATATTAAATAAAGTTTGGCCATGTTACCAATACCGTTGTTTCGCTATGAATGTATTTTTTTGTCAAGTTAAATTTTAATAACAAGTAAAAACATGGCCGCATGGCCGATCTACTATCAGAAACTATAAAATTTTACACAGTTAAAGTTCTACAGGTTTCGTGCGGATTTTTGAATAAATGCAAAGACCTGTCGGTATGGTGCCACAAGTATTCACCGTTGTTACGCCCGAGGGGTACTCTCATGGAAGAGGTATACGGGACATGCTGTTCAGAAGTGAGACTTTACGACCAGTATTTCTACGAGAGGGTGACTTTTCTAACAGAATTCCGTCAAAATTAAATGTTCTACGATAGGGTTCACTTTCGGAGCTCAAAACTCTTCTAAAGGTTCTATTTTCCAGCGGACTGCAGCCGTTTTCAATATTATTGACATTTTATAAAGTGTTCTTGTTCTTGCGCGTTGAATAGGGGCAGAACGATGATCGTTTCAGAAATAAAAGTACGCCATGGTTAAGCACATTTCTACGTGCACAAAGGTACTCGTTTAAAAACCCTTTGGTGCTTCGTTCAGACTTACGTGTGCGTGCATAACACATTACCTGACCGTTGAGTGATTAGCATGATGTCGCAAACCGCCCTTATCTATGTCCGCTTTACTAAAGTATGTCATTATCGTTCCAGACAACGGAAACATTCAGAAGTTAAAAACGCATTCAAATACTACAGACGAACGAGCTCCGTTGATGCCACATTGAGAACAAAATACAATATCGTAATTAGATTCTTTTGAAAAGTCACCAAGTCATTAGTTACAGTCATCACTGGTATTCGTTCTTGAGGTCTACATAAAACAGAAATTACCAATCTTGAGGATGTTGCAAATAAAGAATTCAATTCACTGGAAATTGACAGGAGCCCTGAGCACTGCAGGTAAAGCGACGGCCTCTATTATAGACATAATATTATTAAAATGGTTTTGAGTCACGACTGGACGCATGTAAAATAGCGTTGAAGAGTACGTACAAATCCCGGGGCAATAATCTTTTAATGGGTTTCAACTGCCGTTCGCTCCTGTGAATTGATGTATTCGACTTGTGTCATCTTATTATAATAACAGTGTTTGTATTTAGGACTACAGACAAACGAGTCTAGGTCGGGAATTTCTCAATCATGCAACAAATGTCCTTATATCATACTACCACCGAGACGGCTCCTTCCAGGGCCCGTAAAATCGGCGATGTATTGATTACTTCCTGTCTAATTAACAATTTCCATACATCTGAATATTCCACAGCAGTGATCAACAATCTGCCTTTCCGAGTTCGAGAAATCACTTAAAGAAAGTTTATAGGGACTTGTGATGGTTTTGTCTAAGCATCGATTTAACGGTAAGACTCAATCCGTAGATGACTGGACATTATAGGGTCTTACATGCAAGTCTGTGTACTTAGCCAGATATATGGCAAACTGCAGATTTTATTTCTCAAAATGTCACGCACTCCTGGTAATAATAATGCCTTGTGCGTCTAACACAGATATTTGTCTTATGACAACTTCTTGGTGTCAGAATTGCAACTTGAAAAATGAAATAACACACGTTAGCCTTCGTCACAATGATGAATTACCATTAGGATCCGACATGAGATATCAACTAGCTTAGCACATTTGCATGAGAAGAAGCTGGGCTGTGTTCCATACACCAAGTATCTTGAGAGAAAAGTGAGATAGCTGAAGTCATCACGAGGTATTCCTCAGGATTACAATGGAGACACGTGATCACTCTTAAGATTTTCCAGTGAGTATCTTCACGGGTGAGGAACAACATGACCGCCCGTCCTCTTACATCGGACCGCCTCACCCAAAACAGGACCTCCGGGGATCAAATGGGACCGTCGCACCAGAAAATGGGACTGACGCACCTAAAAACATGACCGCCTCACCACAAAACAGGACCGCCGGGGACTGAACATGAGCGCCGGACAATATGCGGTTTCAATCCCCGCCGGACAATATGCGGTTTCAATCCCCGGCGGTCATGTTCAGT